>QKMX01051270.1:0-13390 GCA_003401595.1 Venustaconcha ellipsiformis
AATAATAATAATAATAATAATAATAATAATAATGAAATTCAATCGATGCAATTTGTCAATTGAAAATTACCTCCTACCTAGAGGAAACACTTTAACAAACTTACGGCCATTATCAAACTTTAATAAGAACAATTTTAAAATGACCGATGCGTGGTTTTCAGACAAAATCCTTGTAGTATTTGTTTTGCATATGTCACGTCTTTTGTTGTTTAATACTTTAAGATAATAAAATCTCGGTTTAGATACTTCGGACTGGTCTTGCACACAGAACTGTTCCAGTTTCTACGCAACGAAATACACACTAGCACATTGTCGTAATCAGGTTTCCTCGCTAACTGATACATTTCTAGAGTATATGAAATTGAGCAAGGTCCTATGTTTCATTTATTCTTAACAAATCTCTAATTACATTACCCTAATCGTTGAGGGGTTTAAAATAACCTTCACAAATGTAAATGACATAAATATAAAGAAAACTCCTATACGGATTTTTGCCTAGACTGACATAATTGTTATTTTTAGTCGTTGAGTAATTGGTTCAGTATTTGCCGGATTATAAATCGGGTTATTCATCAAGTTTACAGTTCGCAACTGCTGTCATATTAAGGTTTAAATCAAGGACTGATACTGATATGCAAAATCATTTGCTTTATGTACGATGTTGCAAGCTCAAATACTCGATATAGACTGCAATACATTTTTCTTTCTAATGGAGAAAAAGTCACTGACGCACACACTGGAATTTGAGCTTAATTAATGTCAGAATAACCAGGCAAGACATCTGCAATTCATATTGGACAAAATAAGAAAAGAAAAACAGATCAGAACGAAATTAGTTTTGAAAGTTAAGCTTAACACAAAGGGAATAATTAGGAAAGATCTGTTTTACGTTAACATAATTTCAGAATACCAAAATTATTATTTCAGATCAATATATCCCTATAGTTTTTTTTCGGGTGGTGGGTGTGGGAGCGGGGTAAGTGTAATGTTTGCATAAAAGGAAACGTGTAATAACTGCTTAGCTTAAGTGTTTTATTTAAAAGTTATTGTTTTTAAATTGGAAAACATTATCTAACCCAGGGGTTCGCACCACCGAGCGAATCAAACACATGTGTGGGTGTGACTTTAGATCAATTGTTTCCAAAGAACCTCAAGACAAACGTCGTTTTCAACAGAAGGGTGCTTAAAAGCACGAATACTAAAAATCATTTTTCTCTAATCAGTCAATGGCCACACCTCATGACACACTAATTTTAAACTTGTTGAATTTTCCTTAACATTTTATGACTCGTCAGTTAGTTTTTGCACACGGAAGATCGGAACTAACACCATACACCGCAATGCACGACCAAAACACAGAATATTACTACGACTCTATGGGTTTTAAACAAGTAATTTAAAAGAGAGAGAAGTAACTAGCTTTTTGCAAAAAATTGAATCAATAATTTTTTTCTCTAGAATACAAAGCAAAATTAGTAAAAGAACTTACGGTATCACGAATTAAATCCCAAAAAATATTAGAATTTCGGACACAAGTTATAATGATTCAAGTTCTGAATAAACTTTAGTGGAAATCCAAATTATATATCCAAGGCTGGAAGAATTGATGTGCCTGTGGTGGCCCGTGTAGTGGTGAAATGCAAAGTCTTTTGTTGGATAACAATGATGCAATCTTACAATATATCCTAATTTGAAATTTAGGTATTAATTCAAGTCTCAAATTCCAATAATGATATTTTTAAGAGCACTTTGTTTTCTCCAGCAAATAAATTATTTAAATAAATAAAATTCCGGCACAAAAAAACTAATGGACACAAGTATAATGCAACTTATTCTACATCAAGTTCTTACAGCATAAACACTTAACTTCTAAAACAACACAATTATATTGTCCTTTACTTTACCTCAGGTCACAATTACCGTTTGCTAAAAGCATTACCAAATGTAAAATATCCTTCTAGAAGCTTCTTAATCTTTACAAAAAAAAGTTTTAGTCATAATTATAAGGTATGATTCTACAATTACACTATAGAATATGGAATACTTAAGATATGCAATGTTTATTTATAGGGGAATTCCAATAACCTAGAACCAGACACAAATAAATATATTACTTCTATTGATAGTAATCCTAATAAGAAAAACATATTCATAGGAAACTATTTGCTATGTATTAGTTGTTTACAGAATTTGAAAAAAAAGCAATGATTCAGGTCAAGTAGAAAATGAACTTGATTTTGTACAAGGTCATGTCCAAATACAATGTTACATTAACAATAGCATATAATGAAATTAAAAAAATATAAAAACCCAACAAACAACGCAAATTGACTATGCATAACAATATAAAGTCTTATTCATAAAAGCTATAGTTTGGTGGGAAGATCAAAAGCGTAACGCAGACATCTTTAATTTGTAGAGCTCACTTGTAATGCATAGAACTATAAGAAAAATGAAGGCAAAATTAGCTTGCATTCTGTAACACGTGTAAATTACAAGCTTCTAATGTATGGGGAAAATATCAAGTAAATAACGGGAACACGCTCATTGGTACAAGCGGACGCAGCACATATATAGAGCAGTATAGCCATAAAGACCAAATTTTTAAAAGTGTTCAATTGTTAAGCAATAAAGATATTTTGACTTTGCCATTATTGTACTCTGAGTTTGAAATGAGTACAAGCATACCAAACCTAACCCATAAAATCAAATATGTTCTGGCCTTTTTACTTGATTTTATGAGTCATGTGGCATTTTTCTGTGATGGTTTCTGACTCGTTATGAAATATTTAAGGTCTTCAAGCTTGTATATCAATTGATTGTACATTTTACCTTATTCCTATCTTAGACTTATATACAGCGTTCACAAAACAAACAATCTTGAATTTCTAGCACTCCATTACCGGTAAAGTTATAACAAATGTATGTATATACTAATAAGTATCTTTCTGTCTGCCAATTATGGGAGACAAAGGTTGGCAGCTTTGCCAAAGAGATGAAGGTTGGCAGCTTTGCCAGAGAGATGAAGGTTGGCAGCTTTGCCAAAGAGATGAAGGTTAGCAGCTTGCTGTCAAGACTGTAAAATGACTATCACAAAGTTCCTTAAAGTCTAAAAATTCAAATAGAGTAGTAAGAAAGCAATATTCACGGGTTGTTCAATTGCTAACACTACGATTTTCACAACAAAATGGTAACATTCATTAATGCAGAAGACACGTAACTCTCAAAACAGTAAATAATTATTTTTAATTCGTAAAATTTGTCGAAAGCGTTGTATTATTTATTCAATCAAGTTTTGCAAGTTGGAATTGTTTGGAACGTTTGTTTTATATTTGAAAGCAAATCTATATTAATTTCTTAAAATATTATATATGTACTTCTTTCAAAACAATCTTTGTGAGGTACCTTAGTTATAACATTTGTCAAGCATAAGTGAAGCTGATGAAATAGTAAAACATTCGTTTTAGAGGATGTCATTTATCCTGAATACCATGAAATCTCTTTATCTCATTTATCTCCATTAGCTTCACAAGAAAAAGTATTTGGTAGTCGCTCCACTGACATCCTAGTAACTTGGCCTGTCCATCTCAACTGTGATTTCATCGTCAGAGTGCGTGGAATGACTGTCGTGCGATAACCTCAGTGCCTGCGACACAGTGCTGCCATCTTATCATTATCCCTGTCCTCTGGTAGCTCACGTGATATTGGTCAAGCTTCTTCAAATAGCGTCTATACCTATTTCTGGTTTCGCAAGCATACAACAGTATTGGCAACATAATGACTTTGATGACCTAAAGTTTTGTTTGTAGACTCGTATATCTGCGTTCTCAAATATTTATACGCAGAAACAAAGGCCACACTTGCTTTATCAGTTTTGGCCTTGGTTTCCTGGAGGCTAATCTGGACAGAAGACAAGGAAAACCAAAATATATTGGTGGGTTTATATCGGCACCAAGTTAAAAATTATATAGAAATAATAGTCTTTGGAAATTCACAGGATCATTCAGAAATCGTTCTTGTTTGAAAAAAAAGTAATTTTGTTAATGTATTGTACAAGACAGTGGTGACGAAGGAATGTTAAAGCATATGTGCACCATTAATTTTACAGTCGATATATTATTTTCCTGTAGGCTAAAACGTCCTTAGTTTAAGCAATCTATTACCTGTTATGGATAATAATAATTGCAAATCACTGGATGATTCTGCTCTTTAAACAAAATTTAGTTTCCTGTATCCTAGGCTATTTAAATTTAAATCTCAGAAGAGAGTGTTACATGCACAATTACGTTATATCAGGTTTCCTTTAGAAACAATATTTACTGAACCGGTGGTTTTTTTGGTGATTGAGCAGGCGATTGAGATATTACGTTATAACTTACGTCTGCGATTAATAATTGGTCAATATGGACATATGAGAATATACGCATTCCAAACTCGATATCAAACTCGATGTCATAATCTTACTTTCAGCGTTAAATCGCATTCATTTTTCCAATTTTAGCTAAAGGAACGGTCACTGGATCAGAGCGTTCCATTTGTTTCATATTTTTTGTAATTATGATCTGGGATGATACAAATAAGATTTGATGGCAGAAAGCAGTGATATTACGCACTGGATACAATAAGTAGAATTTAGCAATGGATTCCTGTGATCAGCATTTAGAGTTTGGTTTGGGATATATTATATCATGTTACAATGCAACTACATTAAAGGTACTTTTATTCCTCTTCCCTGTAAAGAAGAAGTCACTCTGTGCAATCCTTTCTCAACAAGAGGCAACCAAAGGTAATGCAGAAATAACAAGTGACAACAGCTTTACTATAGCTTTCTCATTTTTGATTTGTTGCATTTGTTTTAAAGCTGCCAGGGAAGTGTTAAAAGTGAAGATAATTATTTTCTCATCACGGCATTGTAAAATGTTATCACTTTTTTCTAAAGTTGATAATGTTATAGTTGCGTATATCCTCTACGGTCGTTAATTTTCCTTTCATAGCAGGGTAGGTAGGATAGTGTTTGCTGCAAGAAACTGACACGTTTAGACTTTGATAATCAGTGAACTGAACCTGATTACAATACTCCGTCTAAAATAGATAGGTACAGATAGAGAATAAGAAATCTTTACAGACCGCTTTGCAGCTTATTAGTGTGACCGTCAGTGTAAAAGTCATCGAGACGGTTTCAAATATTTAAACTTTAAATTTGCATACATTAGTAGGGGCATCATCCAGGATGTGTGTTATCTAAATAATAATAAAATTACGAACAATAATGAATTGCAATCGGACACAATAGTCGAGATTGGACCTGAATTTGGTTTTGCTAAATTAACTATTATAATGATTAGATATTGTTAAAATCTTGGCTCAATATGGCGAGAAAAGCCTTCGACCAACACCTTGACAAACATTCGTCAGCAATACCACTTCCCCAATTTCCTAACTGTTCAGGTATAACATGTTTCTCTTGAGGAAATTTCCATTTAGTTAAGTGGTAACGGACAAAGAGACGTGGTTTGTGCGGAGGTCCATGGTTAACAACATGCACCTAGTTAAAGTAAAAAAAAAACTATTCAGTCGTCATAACATCTTAACATGAGACTTTAGGGCCCTTTTTACTGCATTTGTTTTCTATATTTTATTATTTCAAGAAAATGTAACGATCTAACTGAAGGGCTTGTAGTTTTGCATGTTTAATACTATTGGCTGAAGCATAATATGGCATTTTATTTGATGACAATTTTGAACATGTTACATCAGGCTGATCAGGAATAGTGCATTTTATCTGATTTCTATTTTGAACTTTTTATACGAGGTTATTCAGAAATAGGGAATTTTGTTTTATTTTTATTTTGAACTCATTTTACCAGGCTTATAATGACTTGAATATTCGGTTTGATTTCTATTTTGAACCTTTTAGATGGCGGGTATTGCTATCAATTGATGTATGGATGCGTACTGAATGTAAACAACTATTACTTAGTACAATTCAATAAAACACAATGGCTACTGAAATGGATTCATTTGTGACATATGAACAAAACTAGCACAGCATCTAATCTCATCTAATTGAAAGAATTTTACTGCGCCAAATCTCCCCCAAGTAACAGAACTTTAATGTTCCAAATCTCCCCCAAGTGATAGAACGTTTCTATACCAAATCTCCTCCAAGTTATAGAACTTTACCAAATCTACCCCAAGTGATAGAACTTTACTGTACCAAAGTGATAGAACTTTACTGTACTGAATCTCCCCCCATGTGATAGAACTTTACTGTACTGAATCTCCCCCCCCATGTGATAGAACTTTACTGTACCAAATCTTCCGCACGTGAAAGAACTTTACTGCACCAAATCTCACCCAAATAATACAACTTTACTGTACATAATGCCACCCTTTTGAATGAACCGTACTACATCTAATTTCGCCCATTTGAAAGAACTGTACTGCATCTAATCTCACCAAACTGAAATAACTGTTCAAGTTTTAACACACATCATGAGATTACTACAGAGTACTCTAACCGAATAAAGTAATATTTTAAATCTTAATTCTTAATGGTAGACAACTCAGTTTTCCTACAGCATGAGGTGATAGTTTAGATTTTATTTCTAAGTGGTAGACTACTCAGCATTCCAACGACATGACATAACATTATTAAGACATGACATGACATTATTAAGATATGACATGACATTATTAGACCCTATTTGGAAATGGTGGACCACTCAGAACGGAATCCATACAATACGAATTTTTTTAAGATTAGCAATGACCTCGTTCTTTGAACTTAGCAGAATTTCATTACAATGATAAAACACCAATATGTTTTCTAGATTTTAATCATACATTTGTGCGGATATAGTCTAACTGACACGATATCGGCTCAAGACATCTTTCACAGTGTAAATAATGATCAACTAGTATTCAATTAAAGAATCTCTTGTTTCGGGGCGGGGGATGTTTTCTTAAATATCCAAAAAATATGGTTGCTAAAGAATATTAGCTGATATTTCTTTCTTTTTATAGATTCAATTCAAAGTTATGCAAGTTTGTGTGCTCATATATGTAGAATCGCGTAAATATTCATTAAAAGTCCACTTTTTAAAGTCTTGATTATCCATTTGCACGCCTTTTACTTAAGAAGATGACAACTGTTTCATTGATAAAATTCGTGTCACACAGGTCATTTAGTATAATTTCGTTTTTGTTGACGAAGCAAGCATCAATTTAATCTTTGTAAAGATATAAATAAAACACAGGGACCCACAGTTTGGATTACAACACGATTTGTAATCATTACGTTTTTGTTGCGCTAAATAGGGTTCCAATTACGGAACATCGTAAAAGGGGGAGTTTAGACCAGAGCTTATCTTTGATAGCCAAGGACGGAACATTAAAAGGGGTCTTAGATAAGGACTTACATTTGATGGTTAATGATGGATCATCTTAAAAAGCGGGATTTAGACCAGGATTATATATGATAACGCATGACGGAACATTTTAAAATGCGGGTTTTAGAACAGGTTTATAAATGATAACTCATGACGGAACATCTTGAAAAGCAGGCTTTAGACCAGGCTTTTATTCGATCAGTCATCACTGAACATCTTAAAAAGCGGGTTTTAGTCCAGGCTTTTATAGGATGACTCATGACGGAACATCTTAAAAAGCGGGCTTTAGACCAGGCTTTTATACGATAACTCATGACGGAACATCTTAAAAAGCGGGCGTTAGACCTGGGCTTATACATGATGGCTAATGATGACACATGAAAAATACTTTAGTGGATATTTATATGATCCTTCTCTAGTCACTCTAATGTATGTTATTAAGTATGTATAAAAATCTTATGGTCGTAGACTGACATAAGCTAATTTACCATTCAATATTCCTTGTATAAGCAAAAGTATGTCTGATACTCCTGGCTTGATCATTGTATAGAAAATATTATTTAACCTACACCTCAGAAATACAGTACTAACTCTATATTTAAGTTAATATTTTAACATTAATACAATCATATTCACATTTGTGTATCTGCTTTAAAATTTATGTACCTTTTGTTTTAATTAAATTTTGCAAAAGTTGATAAATCTTTGTTCGGTAAAATCGCCAGAAGTTACAAGTCCGACCGTGCTGATACCTTAGGCCTTTACACGGTGTTTGAAGTGTGATGAAAGCAATGTTAGTGTTTAATTTCAATCACTGCAGATTGAATAACAATCAGTTAAAGTATTTAATTTCAAAGAACGCATAGGAAGGTAAATTTGGATATCATTTCGATTAAACCGATCACGAATGTTGTATATTTGAAGTTTGATTGTTTGTATCCAGTCATGAAACACAAATCAGTGTAACATAAATCATGCTAGATCCAGAACAAAATTTTAGAATGATATTTTTTATAAACATTTGTTACGCAGATTAGGCCATATTTCTATTTTGGTCAATCTGATTGTATAGCTGCTTCTGATGGCGTTAGGTTTTGATCAGATAGAAAACATAAAACTAATTATGTGCAACGTACCGCATCAGTCTAGGTAATCATATAGTTCGAAGAGAAGTCAATTAATTCTTTACTTTTAATTACCATTAGCGATTTCAATATCTTATTTGTGCTTTACATAGATGACAAGATAGAATCTTTCCCAGATCTTGCAGATATGTTTGGACGCTGGTGGTTGAAAAGCTAGATTACAAAACTGAGAAAATGTTGTTCGCATGTTGATAACGAATGCACGTCAAGTAACACGTAGCGTATCGAAATAGTTGGACTTGGTAATGGATTTGCCATGTGTTACAGTTTTGAAACAAAGCCAATTAAATCAATTGTCTGCAATTATCTATAGAAATATAACAAATAAAATAAATAATGCGAAACTTACCGCCAGCAACTCTATTGTCATATTGTGTGCCATATACAAGCATACATTTTAGTCTTGAATATTCATTATTTGCTTTTATTGTTACGGTGTTAAACGCCATTTTTAGCACGATTTAGTATATTAATGACTGCCACTATAACTGGTGGATGAAGAACCCGGGAATTGCCCGGAAAGAACCACCGAGCCACTAGTAGCTACTGGCAAGCTTTCGGGTACTCCCATTGGCAGTGCCCGAGACTCGAACCCACACATACAGACGTGAGATGGCAGTGATCCGTAACAGAAAGACCACTAGACCACTTGACTACTTGGCCACTCGAGGCTCTATTCATTATTGAAACATTTAAATAAAAAATTAAACATGTTCATTTTCATAGTTTTTACATTTACTTAGACTAAATTTAGCATTCATTATAATAACAATGGTCTAATTATAACTTATTTTAAGAGCTGACAACAAATGGCGATTACACAAATAATAGAAAGTAAAGACTAAAATATATAACACTGAGCTTATATCAATCATTCCCCATACAGTAGCTTGCATTATCATTCATATTGCGATTTGATTTCAATTTAAGTGATCTGTACGAAATATATGATCATTTAATTCACGGTTATCTCCCCTACTAGGGGCATGTTTACATACAGCTTGTTCCAACTCTTCGGTGCATCAAAGAGCTGTAAAGTAAGCTAGCAAAACGTTTCTAAAACTTTTTGTTGTATGGCTCTGGATATTTGGTCTGTGTTAAATGCATTAATTCTGTCACTCGAGCTTATGCTAATATTATTTTTGTCTAATTCAGTATTGGATATATGTTTTTATTGCAAACTCAATTAAGTATTTTATCTCACTTTTTATCTCTTTGGTATTTCGTCAACAGTAACTTTGTCAGGACAAAGCAGTTCAAGTCTATATTATGTGTGCTAAAATTGTTAATTAAAATGCAAAGACATTTCCAACTTCTTGATTCCCCATGTTACTTTTGGAATAAAATCTTTCGGTAAATCACTAATGTTGGGATCGCAAGGTATCATAGTCAAGCTTTAAGTTATTCCCCTTGATGTCACGTTCTTAAGTATCTATTTGACTGTTTATGCTGTACTGAATTGTTTGTATTTTATGATTGATTATAGGTCCAAAAGCTGGTTATCTGTCTTTATTAAAATTCATTTGCAGCAATAAGAAATATACGCTCTTTTATTGGTACGATGTTCCAAAAGAGTTAATATATAGTCTGAACCTGAGCTCCACGTCTTTAAAATGACTTAGGCAAGCGATTATTAACTCGTTTTGTTCATGCTTGGAAAATGTATCAACTGTTTGCACCTAATCTGCTACATTAGGAATAGTCTTTTTTTCTACGGTTTAATCCACTATTATTTTAATCGCATTTCGATTACATTGCTATTTTAATTTTTCTCTGGATACAAAATATAATACAAAAATCACTGATCGCTTGAATGTTGCACAATATATGTAATTATTTTAATGATATTTAATTTCCATGACAAAAATACGTTTCAGTCATGATGCAAACTGTAATACTTTTCGGTCGTCATATCTTATGTTGATATTTAGCCTGTTTATAGTACTTCATTGTAAATGCTTTTAATAATCGTTAACAAGGTAATAATGAAGGTCACCATGAAAAAAATCTAATAAAGGTAACAAATAAAGGGCTCCAACGTTACCGTTGCAATAACATTTTGTGTTATTATTTTTATGGAGGAAAATGTGTTCTATTTGGGCTTTCAAAGCACTACAAATAGTACTGAATTCATCAGATGCCAGAATAATTATCAAGCCGTATAAACATATCGATTTATTGCTGCAACTGATCATGTGTAATATCCAGTTGCTACTCTGAGTCAGTTGAACGTTTGAACTGTGTTTGAACACGCATCCTTTCTTACTTATAAACGTTAGCAGTTATTCGCTCTTTGCCTTTTAATATACATCTGAGATATTTACAACTGTATTGTGTCTTTCTTCTCAGTGTCATCAGTGAAATATTGTTATTATAAACAACAAAATACTACGTGTCCAACTATAGCTAGTTTTTTCAGTTTCTGTTTTCAACTGGATTCTTGTAATAAGAACCATTCTCTGAGGAATGATTGCAGAGATTCGAGAACATCTCTCCATTTCTCTCGCAAACAAAATTGTATTTAGTACTTTAATGTTGTAATAATCCTTGCTAAATAACGAAAGGAACAAGTTATCTTTCATTTCCGTAACAACTGATGGAGTGTTTTCGTTAACCATATAACCTTGCGTTCGCAAAATAATAAAGCTCAGTTAACCTTTAAACAACAGACGAAGACTGTGCAATACTGGTTTTATTCCCATCCTTTTAGCAGAGTCTTCAACAATGGAGAAAGACTATGCTACACAGGTTTTATTCATAACTTGCGAATATGTTGATTGCATAAAGCTTGACACTATCTACATTCATTAAATGTTTATGTTTTGATTCGTTGCTTCTTGCAAAATGAAACAGGTCCAACATATTTGTTTCAGTTCGATCTGTAAGACATACGTTTCACCAACTGACGACATTTGTTTTCCCAGTGTTCACCAGTACATCATGAATGTGTTCACCAATGTGTTCACCAGTACCTCATGAATGGCTATCATATCACTCTATAGCAGCAGCCGATGAAGCCTCCACGAATGTTTGGGATAGGATAGTTATATATTTTATTTGCCTGTTGTCAACCGCAGTATTCGCTTGTTTTTGCCGTTGAGATAAATCCAGTGCTATGTCGATTTTTTTTTATGGTTCTGATTAATTAAATAAGGTTACTTTTCCATTGGATGGCGGTTTGGGAATCTTTCATTAAACTTATATTATTTTCGGACTGAGGTCTTCAAATCTATACATAGGTTCTTCAAATCTGTACATAGGTTCTTATAGCAGTAGCCGATGAAGCTTGGGATAGGATAGTTATATATTGTATTTGCATGTTGTCAACCGCAGTATTCGCTTGTTTTTGCCGTTGAGATAAATCCAGTGCTATGTCGATTTTGTTTTTGATGGTTCCTATTAATTAAATAAGGTTACTCTTCTATTTGGATAGCGGTTTGGGAATCTTTCATTTAACTTATATTATTTTCGGACTGAGGTCTTCAAATCTGTACATAGGTTCTTCAGACGAACTACTGTAGTTAAGCTTGTATCTACTATCCATTATTTATACTATTGACTATCTTTCTTCAAATGAGTTTTTGTTTTACTTTCCTCCACATGTACATGTAATTGTACGTTAATGTCTATCCCAAGTTTTTCATTTTTTCATTGTAATAGCATTTGAATCTCACTGATTTTACATGCTCTTTATCTCCGTCTTATTTTTCAATAAATTTTTCCACTTCTACTAACGGCCTTATTTGTTATATATGCAACATGTTACGATAGGCTGCCCGTCCGATCAGGATTGTAACATTTATTTGTGTAGTTGAATTTCCATTGCAAGTAAATAATACATGAAACTTGCACATAAACAAATGACTTCAAAATACATGTATATATACATTTTTATATTTGTACTGTTCTTGACAGCTATATAAATTTAAACAAATCATATCAAATGATTATGAATAATGATGTGGTAATTTTATGCAAATGAAAGTTGTATGAATGATTTGGAATTGAGCATGGATATAACTTTGTCATTAAAACAGTACCTATTTTATGCTGCATTTGCACAACGAGCTGCGATACAGTTTAAAAAATAACATCTAAGAGAAATTGATATCATCAACATTGTCATTAGTCTTTGTCATCCCAAACCCTCCATCTTTTAATCTTTTTCATTGTATTGATTTCTATGGGTTTCTTTTCACATGTAGTTTGAATTGCCTTTTCGGAAATACTGACTTTAAAAATGTTGTCCCTTGGTATGTATTACACTATTCTGCTACACAACTTGTAGTCTCCCTATCACGCTTTTCATGTATATCATTTTGTTGCATACATGTGATGCTTTTGGACGTACTTTCGTTTTTCCCTCAACATTCGTTTTCTTTCAATGTCAACTGCCTTTACGTATTTTAGTTTGCAAACTAAACGATTACCTAAATTTATTTTCGTTAAAATAAGTATGGAAATGGAACGGGATCTTTCCTTCGAATATGTTTAGCATGAAAATTATAATTGTTTAATTGTTTAATATATTTTAAATCTTGGTTTTCTAATTGTAGCAAACATCATGTTATAAAAAAATTATTATTATTTTTTATGTATTTTTGTTTATAAAATGCTTGATTCACCGGAATCCATGCATACCGATCTACGGTAATTATTATTATATCCTTCAATTACTGGATATTCTGATAAATATTTATATTACAAGTGGATTCTTATGTTAATAGGCAGAAACAAATTCAACAGTTTTCCTTTTCACTCACATCTTATTGACTGCAGAATTATCATTCTTGTTGACGCTGTATCTTTTCAAAATGTGATGTGTGATGTGATTTTGATTTTTAACGTAGCTTT
>QKMX01051330.1:0-12999 GCA_003401595.1 Venustaconcha ellipsiformis
AGGCTATACATGGCAGCCATTATTAGTGGTGGAGGAAGAAACTGGGAAATCCACGGAATGAACCACCCACAAGAAACCACTGGCAACCATGGACTGCTATATTCTCATGGAATTTTCACTAAAAAAAAACCTCTTTTGATCTCTATTTGTTCCTAAATGAAAATTGTGATGTGACATCCATTATGGCCATCCTGGCAGCCATCATGAAAATCTTGTGACTGCTGTTCCTCCTTAACAGGTGCTCATATTGACATAGAATTTTCACCAAATACTGACATAAAAAAAACAGCAGAAACTTTTTTCTGGTATACAGTTATTCTGATGTTCAAATAATGCTGATCTTACCTCTGAAATAGTTGTGTTAATGGCCATTTGGAATTCTTGCTATGTTAATGGCCTTTTGAAAATCTTGCTATGTTAAAGGCCATTTGGAAATCTTGCTGTGTTAATGGCCATTTGAAAATATTGATGTGTTAATGGTGATTTTGGAAACATAGATATCACTACTTCTTTTGAATGGATGAGCTTATTAACATGTTATCTTCACTAAAACACTGTTAAACCAGCATGTAGCCTGTTGCAAATGAAAATGGTGTTGGTCTGTCATATATTGTGGTGCAATGGTAACCATCTTGAAAGTCTTTCAATCCCTACTACTTTTGTATAAATGGTGGCAGTGACATTAGCTTTTCACTTGACTATGTCTTGCAGTATTTAATTGATTCTGAAAGAAAATGGTACAATCTGAATACCAGCATATCAGCACTTGTATCATGGAATGATGAAAACCAGATTTAATTGACCCTGGAGTCAAGTCCAAGGTCATTCCTTGCATTTTTGTGCTTCATTGTGCTTGTGAATACCAATACAGTGACTTGCACATATACAAGTGATTTCTGGCAAGACTTTGTATTTGATTTGATTCCTGTGAACAAGTTAACAGTAATCACTTGAATGTTGATTTTAAGTCAAAAGTCTTGAATTGGGTTTTTAGTTTCGGAGGCTTATGATGCATGATAAGGCAAAAATAAAATGTGTGTTTTCAGTTGTCTGGCTTTCCCTGTTTCTCATTGCTGACCCAAGCCATTCTTTTCCACCATGGTAAAAAATTACATTAAATATTTATAATGTTAAAAATAAACAACCCACCTACCCACCCTAATTTTAAAAACAGTTCATTAGGAAAACTTTTTTTGGAGGCCTAAGTATAAATGATTTTTGTTAAACTCAGTGTTTGGGCATCCATCAATAATCCCACTGTAATATTTATAAAAGAATGAAAATTACAGATTTAATTAAATTTGTTATGTGGGTAAATCTTTACATTGTTTGGGACAAGTTCGTTGATTTTATATTCATGATATCAGATTCAGGTTCATAGAACATGTCTGATAATTTTGTGCCATGTTAACTCTGACATGTATTTTTCTGGTTCACTTGGTTTCATAAGTCTAGCATCCACTTGTGCTAGGCAGAAACTTTTTGTCCAGTCTCAGAGGTGACCGTGCTAGGCAGACACTTGTGATAGGCAGACACCTTTTGTCCTGTCTCAGAGGTGAATGTTTGTGCAAGTCTGACTTTATACTTATTAACTTTCTTAGTTCAGGATACCAAAATGTTGCTGTACCACATGTACTCACTTATAAGTTATTTCCAACTTTAAACTGCACTGACCCAGATCTGCCATCCCATAATGTACTGGCAGATCTGGTCTGTAAAGTTTGATATGAATAATCAGTGTAGACCCTGATCTGCAAGTGTATGACTTGACTTATAAGCAAGTGTATGGGGTACTTTAGCAATGGCAACAAAATAACAGTACAGCTTGCCCCCAAGTCGCTTCTTCAATCAGCTTCTTCCATCAGCCAAGAAAATACAGTATGGTTCCAGTTGAAGCCATCATATTATGTTAGAAAACTGAATCTGTACTTTAAGAATCTGTTCATTAACTAGATGGTGTCACCAAAATATTGGTCTTTGATATTGGTCAAACATTATGGCTCCAAATGTAACTCAGTTACTGATGATTCTACTGTCTATGTTCTAGGTGAAAGCTCTGTGTTGATAAGAAATGTGTGTTTGTTCTACATGATTCATATTGTACTAGACCCAATGATTTTGATCATGGTTCATTTCAATGCAACCATCAAGAAAATTAGATGCAAGTTCCATGATATTTATTGCCCAGGTTTGTGCTTTCAAGTTTTTGCTTTTAACATTCTTCAGTCCAGATTCCTGTTTGATCATTCTGTATTTTGACTAAAAGCACAATGCAGTTTATGAATCTGTGAACTTAACTAAACATTATAGTAAAATTTAGCAAGGATGCTACATTTGCTGGAACATTAAACAAAAATGCGAATTAAATAAATAACTTGACTGTTATATATTGACAATGCTTCACAAACGTGCAAGATTTCTTTTATAAGAACTTCTTCCTGTATTAGATCAGAAATCAGACTAAACATAAAAAGTTTCATTTTATTAAATGTCATTTCTGATGGATATATAACATAATATCATACTTGGCATTTTAAAGATTATTTTATGTTAAAATTTTGTGATCTTTTTTATATAGAAAATATACAAGATCTGTCATCAAGATTAATTTAACCCTCAGAGTGTAAGGAGCCTAATGGTACTCAAAGGCAGTACATACAAAAAAAGTTTACAATGTTCTCAGTAAGTATTAACATCTACTTTACTTCCATGTGGAAGGTGTGGATTAAGATGTGCACTATAGATGGATATTTTTTTATGAGCGTTTTAACCTATACATGTGTTTTTATGTTTGTACATATATTCTGTTATATATGGTGTTCAGAATGACAGATAATTGGTGTGCTGTACTGAAAGTTTGACATTCAAGTCCTTACAGTTTTAATTTGTTCATTCTATTTTACAGCTGGTTTAATAATTGATCTATATCAGGATTGAACTGTTTGAGAATGTGGCTGGGGTCCTTTGAAAAGAAGTTATCTCTAGTCATCTTGTTGTTACCAGTAAATTATATAGAAATATAAACGCTGTATCTGAAAAAAAATGAAATGCTATTAGGCGTAGGCATGTGATTAGGTGTAGACTTGTTGACCCAGGAATAGTTGTTTTCCAGAAGTGTACATGAGAGAATAAATCAATAGCAATGACGTTCCAGTCTTCATCCTTACAAGAACAAGAACTTTTTTCCAAATTATATAGAAGCACTTTAACATTGCTCATACAACCTTCAAATCCTTGAATATGAGATGTTACCTTGAAAATTCATTTAATTCTATTAAGGTTGAAGAACTCCTTGAATTTTTACCTGACTCCTTAAATTTAGTTGAAGGAATAACAAAACGTTAAAAACTGAATAAAATGTATGACTCCTTAAATTCTAAATATTTTGGTTTATGCATTGTCCAAAAATAAAAATAAATCAAAATATAATAAAATTGTGAGGATTATATATGACACTGTTGTTTTCAAGATGGAGCAGCATCAGTTTACCATTGTGGCATGCAAATAAGTTGTGTGTGTGTTTAGTTTTTCTGCTTGTGTACCCATTTATACAGTGACAAACAATGTAAAATGGAGAAAGTTCATTTCCTGTAAGAAAAGATAAGCTTTGGAAAATGTGTGGAAGTCCTTCAAAAATCCATTTAAGATCTTTGAAAAACATGACCATGTTTAAGGGTTACAATGATAAGAAATTATGTTAAACTGTGGGCTAACCAACAGCATAGAGGTGCTTATTGTTAACTGATTATGTTATGCAGAGTAAATACACTTGGAAGATTTAGTATTATAGATTAAGAAAGGTTTTTATAGTTATAAAACCTAAAATGACACATGACCTTGTATACTTGCTTATTATAAAGGTGAGCCCAACTTCAAACTGCCCAGACCCAGATCTGTCATTAAAAAATTGGAACACAAAAAAATTTGTATATTTTTATATTTTTATATTTTTATATTTGCAGCTATCAAAATAAAGTTCATCAGTACAGAATCCTTCCAGGACCTGAAAACAAGCTCTTTGTGCAGGTATGTAAAAAGTACCATATTTATACACACTTTATCCAACTATTAACATCATTGAGCCTGATCTGAAGTCACTTATGCGATGGCAAATCAGGGTATGTGTTGTTTATATTGCTCAAACTACGCAGACCCAGACCTGCTGGTGCATTAATTAGGCAATATCAGATCTGGATCTGTGCAGTTGGCAGTTGGACTTATAAACAAGTATATTATCTATAAAGCAATGGAAGATCTACTTTTTTCTGTGGGTTAGTCTTTGAAGAGGAGTGGTTCGTTTTATTTTCAGATGACAATCTCAAGTCCTCTTGTTTTTCAGTTAAAGGCATACGATTGACATGAAAATGTTGGCTTGACTGAGCACTGTACCCCAACCAGCAAAATCTACTTCTGATAAAGACTTACATATACCGGTAGAACATCTAGATGTCATTCTGCTGCAAATAAAATCAAAATATATTAGTTCTAAACTCTTATAATCTGTATTAAATAGATTGACATCAGCATTACATAATAGATCTGTATATGTTTTAGGTAGATTGGCATCAGCATTATATCATTAGACCATAGTGTAGATATACCGTTGGGGAAATTTCTTTCCACATACATCATCAGCTGCTGAGTGTCCATCTTTCTATGAATGTTTTATCCCTTATCATGGACCACCCTCCAGATGGCAGGGTGGCAGTAGTGATCAAGTACTGTCCGTCTGTGATGGCTGCCATTATTTTTCTTTGTGATTTGAGCCAAAGCCACCTAGATGCTTTCTCTGCAGCCCTGCCCAATGCTTGTGCAGCTGTCTTGCATATCCTTCCTTTCATTCCGGTGCACCGAGCATCTTCCAGACTTACAGGACTGAAAACCTCCACAGGGAATAACCATACTTTCCATCCTCTTCCTCTGCAATACTCCACCGACTTCTCTTACTTCGTCTTTTTTCTCTCATAAGCCTCTTCTGTTCTCTCTTCCTATGCCACAGTAAGTTGGACGAGGATCATTTTCTTTGCAGCTGGTGACCAGATGACAATATCAGGCGGAGGGATTTCTGAATGATGCCAGGAAATATGTTTCCTGCCCATGTAGACTGACATCTCCTATGACTTTGCTTCCTGCAACAGTCCAGCATTATTTGCTGCTGTGGTCATTTTGAAGTTGTCCCACTTTAAAAAAAACATAATCAACTGGTGACCAATTTTCTTTGGAAATTCTCTCTTTCCACCTTTCTCTGTCAGGGATATCAACCATCTCCATCAGTACTTTGTTTTGTCCCCATCTGTAGTGACTTTGGACTGATGCAGCCTTCCATCCTGACAATGTGTGAGTGAGTGTTCCTCTTGCTTGGCACAGTTGATATGCTGGGTCTTCTAAGAGGTTCCACCACACTAGGTTGGCTGGCTTTAGTAGGAGGTCATACATCAATCAAAGCAGAAACTGCAGCTGCACTGATTCTTATCACCGTATATTTGCCCATGTAAGTTTCCTTTCTGGCAGTGACCACTTTATCCAACTAGCTTGTATCCCCATTTGTGCTGTCTTTGCTGATCTTCATTGCTCCTCTGCCCTACAGATTTCCTTTTGGACCATATCTCTCCTGTCAACTTTGTTCACATTCTTCCATGCTTGTGTTGTTTTTAACCTAGTCCTTCCCTCCCAAAGTTTTTTGAACCTACAATGACCCTATTCCTTAGCATGCTGTATGCCTGATCCACTGTTTGGCTCTCTGACCATTTTCTTCCAGTTTGTACTCCATTGCCAGCATGGGTAATTTGCTTGTGTCTCGAATCCCACATGATGAGAAGAAATCTTGTTTTTACTACCTTTTATTCCTCTTTCCAAGGTTGTCAGGGGCAGCTGTAGTTTATTGGTTATGCCATAGAACCCAATCCTGGTAAATGATGGAGGAACACCAAGCCATCTTTGTAAATGCCTGTTTATCATCTGTTGTAACTTATCTACTGGTGGAGATCTCATTAACCACCACTGGCCATATGGGCCTCTTGAGTAGACTGGTAGATCCAGGTCTTAAACTTCCCTGGAAGTCCTGATTTGTCTATCTTCCGCAGACATTCCTCTGCCTGCTGCATGAGTCTACCTGAATTATTCCTGTCTGCCAGAGTTGAGTGAAACCATTTTCCAAGGCATTTGATGGGATCATCTGATATTGTAGGTATGCCTTCACCTTGTATTGTCAGTCTGAACTGCTTTGTGACATGCCTCTTCTTTACCACCAAACACATAGACTTCTTTGATTTAATCATCATTTTTTTCCCAATTGTATCATTTGAGGCTGAGAGAATCTATCTAGCTTGGATAGGAGTCTATGTTGTTTTTTATCATATCAGCCATAAACCCTTCATATGAAGATAGAGAAATGGCTGTTTTGGGTTATCTGGACTCTCTGGTGATGTTGAGGTTAAAATTACTGAGATAGTATACCTAATCACAATGCCATATTCCAGTTTTAGCCATGTAGATAAGAACTTGTCAGTTGAGAATCTCAAGTCTGTATTGTTGAAATAGCTCCTGATAAATGTCCTGTCCTGGTTAGGGACATAATAGTGATGTAGAGCTGTCTCGATAGGTATTGAACCATAGGCATTGGCTGTGTCAAGCCACAAGACTGTCAGGTCTTTCCAGTTTATTTTAGCTTTATGCAGCAGCTGGTTCAAGGCACTGGCATGTTACACACAACTAGAAAATCATGGAATTCCACTCTTTTGGACAGAAGTGTTATTATATCTGTCATGTAAGCTGTCATCCATCTTTCCAGGACAGAGAAGATCTTCCAATCAATGCTTAGCAGTGAGATTGTCCTGAATTGCTCAGTTATCCTGGAGTCCTTCTCCTTTGGTGCCAAGCAACCTTCAGCCTGTTACCAACAACATGGAACTTTTCCCTTGCTCCACACTATGCAGGGAAGTTGTCAGAAATGTCTCAAAAACTTCAGGTGTTTATTGTACACCTTATATGGTATTCTGCTGAGCCCTGGAGCTGAACTGAATCATGTGTTTTTCACAACATCATAAAGTTCTTTTCAGGTTGGTTGTTTCCTGTCTAGAAGTTTGCTTTTTTTGGCTGTACAGGTCTGATTCTCCTACAGTTACCAAGCTGCTCTTCTCACTGATGATCCAACTGGTAACTTTCAAAAACACTTGTACCTCCTCTTTGCTGCGGTCCATCTTTCCAGACTTTTCTCCCTAAGTAAGGTTGAACTGAATGTTTAGAGATGATAAAGGCTGCTTGTTTCTTACTCATCTCTTTCCTCTTCTTGAACTTTCCTCTGCCCTCTGTGTCTTCAGTCTTGGTCAAAGACTATCTCTCAGCTGCTTCAAACCCTCCTATTCTATTTCACTTGCTCTTCTGAACTGTCCTAAGCAGATTTAGCTCTCTCAACACATTCTTAATCTCTTGCTGCCTTCTGTTTGGCATTGCCACAGTCGCTTCTCTGTTTCTCTGCTTCTTGAGCCCAGATCTGTCTTTCCTAACTGCATCAACAGTTGTTGTGAGGGTTAGCAGTTTTCTCTCAATACTGCCCTGTAATGTTGTTCCAAAGATCTGGTTTAGATCGTCATCAAATTGCTGCTAACTGTTTTCTGTCATCTTTAGCCATACGATTTTCACTTTTCTCTCTCTTATTGCTGGTTGCTGGAGTTCTTCAATCGGCATTTGTGACACGTTCCACACTCTGTATCAGAAAGGTCCTCCTGGGTTACCCACTCTTCTTAGAATGTCAAAAATCACCATAGCTGTTGGCTTCATCCTGGGTTTGTTGCCTGAACATTTGTTGCAGGCTGCCTTCCAAAACTTTCCAAGAACATGTCTTTAGTTTGATCTTCCAAATTTTGCATCTAGGCCGTCTGACATTTATGAAGTTGGAGCTTTGAGACTCCCAGGACTGTGGTTGGAAACTTGACTGGATGCCTCAACTGTCTCACCACATAAATAGACCTATATCTGTGTTAAATAGATTGACATCAGAATTGCATCATTAGACCGCTATCTGAGTTGAATATATTGAGATCAGCAGTAGACTTAAGTTTGTTGACATCAAAATTACATCAATAGACCTATATCTGTGTTAAGTAAATTGACACCAGAATTACATCAATAGACCTGTCTGTTAAGTAGACTGACACCAGAATTTCATCAATAGACCTATATTTGTGTTAAGTAGATTGACACCAGAATTTCATCAATAAACCTATATCTCTGTTAAGTAGATTGACACCAGAACTACATCAATAGACCTGTCTGTTAAGTAGATTGGCACCAGAATTACAGCAATAGACCTGTCTGTGTTAAGTAGATTGACATCAACATTATATATAAATCAAATATCTTAAGACAAGCAGGTGTAGACATCATAAGAAGAGTCAATGGTACTTGACTCCCATATATCAATTGGTAGAAATGTGCATACTCCAGCATTATGCATAGTTCATCTGTTTGTATAATTGGCAAAGACTTGGTCCAAAAACAATACTCTCATCTGACTGTCAAAAAAACTTTGACACAAAATTTGGCAGTTCATATTTTTACATTGATGTAGCATTTCATAAACTATTTCATATTTATTATATTGCACATGTTATGACACTGCACAAGATTCTTGTAAGCATTTTTCATAGTTTTTTATGTCAGCATAAGATGGAGTTTATTGTGTCATGATTTTGACCACCTGAATGTTCGCATTTTCATTACCGCTGCTGGCTTAAGGCTGTAGAATAAGCCCAATGCACCATCCCATATATTGTGAAGGGTGATGAATGAAGGCAGGAGCTGCAGTGAAACAGTTATCATGTCAAATTCATGATCAAAAAGGGAGCGAGTTACACCCCTACTATTTGATCAACTTCAGTCAACATCCATGATAGGCAGGGTAATTTATTCAGTTGCTATGGCAATAACTACCAACTGAAACCAAACCAAACAAAATCCCCGTTTTTCATTTTGCACAAATAACATCAGTTCTACACCATCTAGCTTGACCAAACTTTGTAAATAGCTTCATTTGGACAAGGAAGAAAGAGGTCAAGGTCACACAGGCTACTAAATGGAAAACAGTTTCCACCCAGTATATCCACTTGTATATCAGATACCTTGATAAAGTATTGTAAATTGGCTTGAATTTGAGACCAGAAACACGTCTATTTATTTTGTAATCAAAAAGTTCATCAGTCTAGTCGCAGTAACTTTAAAAAATATGGTTTTCCCCATGATATTTTGAGTACATTACCACCTTCTTTGACCCAACTTTATGGTTTGTAAACCATGAAAAAGTCTTAAATTTGAGGGGTTGCAATAGAAACATCTTATTATAATTGAAAATATTTTTTTTTCACTGGAAGTTCTTGAATATGTTACAAAAGCTCAATTAATTTTTTCCCAGAAGTACTTAAATTTAAGAGATGGAACACAATACATTAAAACTGAATAAAATATATAACTTGTTAAATTCTGAATTTCTTTATTTTTTTTATTTTCCAAAATTGATAAATCAATATATAAAAAAATAATGCAATAAATGTGTGGATGAAATGATACATGACAGGTTTTTACAAGATCTAGTAGTGCTGATTTGCTGAAGTTTTATGCTAATTATGAATTTTTCTTCTTTTGTACCTGTTTATGCTGCAATAAAGTCATGTATGGTAAATATTTAATTTTCTTAAGAAAAATACTCCTTTAAAAACTCCTTGAATTGTTCTGGGATTTTATAAACCATGAAACATGTAGATGGTTTGCATTGATTAGGTTCTTAAAATGTCAAAGGTCAAGGCCAGATGGTCTCCAAAAAGGAAAACGGTTTCTAAAAAGTAACTCCTGCCATAAGCCATAACCAAGCTTTGGGGATGGCACGTGTTTGAGACAGGGTCCATCATATTGTTTGGGTCAATAAGTAAAGAAAAATGGATGGCTTCTACAAAATAACTTTAGCTCTGTGTCTTTTGCCTTTAGCAGATTTTGAGGATGGCTGGAATTTAATGACTAGAACAGATGTATTACCTTCAGATTCAAACCGACCAATGAAAGCGAGTTTCACATGAAAGAAATGTTATAATACACTTTAATGTGCATTACAGGCATATAATATACTATTTACAGTTCTCTTTTGAGTACAAACATTGGTATGTATTTCAATGTGTTTAATAGTGTCTTACATTTGCACTCGTATCATGAAACAAATTAATTATTATTATTGTTTTGTTATCAATCATAGGAACAAGATATATAAATTGTCAAATTGTTCCATCAAATTTATGTATAAGCACACTTTTTAAATGATTATGCTTTTTTTTTTAAAATTTAATTTTTTACATTCCAGACTGAGTCAGGTGCTATACAAAGGGGATACACAGACCTGATAGAGTTAATTTCAGAATATGTAAGAAAAGGGAGTCAGAATGGCCTTGCCTGTGCATTACAGTTCCCTATTGCATCTGAAGATAAAGGAGACACAGGTTAATGATATAATTTGATTTTTTTCTACTGTATATCTTATTCTAGCTTTTTGTTATTGCACCACACCACACACCCCAGTCAATGGAGGGAATAGGTAGTGTTGCCCATGTCTGTTCTTTGCATCTTGATATGACCCATTACAAGTTTTGTTTCTCTCTACTCAGTAACTTATCAAGAACTTAATTCCCTTGAATTAACCATTTTCCAGAAGATTTTTATCTGATTTATTTTAACTTGACATGTTTACAGTAAATCTTGTTTTCAGTTTATAACTTTGAAAGAATTTAATGGATTGAAACTAAATTTAGTATGAGGCTGTCATGAAGAAAACCCATATCAAGTTCATGATTTTTACCATTTGCAGGCAAACTTGGATAGAGTTATTGCCCATTTTTTTTATACTCTTCAGTTTTTAGAGAATCTCTCATGGTTGCATATATGTGGTTTAATATTTTTATGATTTCTCTTTGTTTTAATTTTAATTGTATTTCTTACATAATAAATGCCCAGTCAATTGTATCCTTTTAGATTTGGATAATTTTACACAAAAATTCCTGTTGCCATGTCTGCATAATGTAAACAATTGTATTAGACATGATTTTACATGTTTTTGATGGAATATTTGATTTCCAGTTAATAAAGTATTGAAATATATAAACAGTTGGTGTAAGCAAGTTGTCCAGTGCATTTTTAACTTGGTACTGCAATTTTTGTATACAATTTTTAGTCCATAAATAATTCTGCAATTATGGGCCCCCATTTCCCCAGTAACCTTAACCTTTGACCTCATTAAAATGTGTTGAAAAGAAAATGCAGATTTATAATTTTCAGGTCAGAATCTTGTTATTTAATGTACATTGCTATGGTGTAAAATGTGCAATTTGCCAATCTGAAGTGACAATTATCACATGTAATGATAATGAAGTAAGGGTGGAGGTGTTGACATACATCTGTTTTCCAGTGGATTGTTATACCCACAACCATATTTCACTGTTATTTGTCCTAAATGTGCAAAAAATTACTTCAGCTTGGAGCTATAGTAGCCAACAATTATCCGTCAGGGTTGATCTTAAGTTGTCTTATGTCCGATTACTCTCCACATTTTTCGAAAAAAAATATCACTTTCTGGCACATTTGTTGTCTGATAGAAATTATACCTTTATAGTGAAAAGTGACAAAGTTTGAGGCCTTCTTCATCTTTTTACCCCACCCCCATCATTATCTGTTGGTGTAAAATTACATCATATTACCCTTGGCACTCGTGGTGTACAGTGACATTCTAGGCTGTTTATTTTTTAAATGGTATTTGGCAAAATTAGAACATTCCAAAGATTTCTCAGAACATTTCCCCCATTTGCTTTCATTTACGCTCACCTTAACTGAAACACACCCCACCATTAAGTTTCAACCACACCTCCAATTAGATTCATGTACTTTGCCAATATTTCCCTTTGTCAAACATTCCTGGTTGTCAAACCTATCTCTAAATGACATTCAAGAAGCAAACTTTGGCCTTAATGTACAGGTGCCCATTATAAAGAAGATTAAATATGCAAGAAAAATGAACATTTATATACATGTATATATGTGTGTATAGGATTTAACAGCACATCAGTACAGTAAAGCTTATATAGTGCTGAATAAATTTAGATATCCCCAAAACAGACATACAAAATTTAGGCAAAGAAAGGTAAAATTCTTTAAATACAGAATCTGAGTTTTGTAAACTGTAGTCTTTTTAAAAGTCAAAGATATTTTCTGGAACATCGTCATGGTTGCATTGCAGAATATAAAGGTTGCCTTTATGAATTGCCTTGTATGAGATACATCAGCTTTATTTTACATCTGTAGGATATTGTTAAGGAAAAAAAAGAAACAGGTTCTTAAATGTCCATTATAAGGCAGGTTTTGTGGTATATTGTATCTGTGTGTCCAACTTCCTTCCTTTTCCTTGAACTATTTACCTCAGACTTTAACCAAAAAAGTACAGGTTTGAATCCTATCATTGGATCAGCCTGGGTTGGCTACACTCAAAGCAATAGGTTTTTAGACACACCTCTTGATTAGCATGACAAGCTTAATCATTGTTCAGAAGAGTTATGGTCCTTGATTGCCCATGTCCCAACTGTGGTTTCCCAACAGAAAATCTTCTGTAGAAAGCCTTGCAGAACAAACTATAGAGTGGAGCCCTCTGAGATACATCTGTTTATGCCAGATCAAGTTTTCATCCGAATTTAGTAATATTATGCTTTCATTTAGTCAGATGTAATTCCAATAATACAAGGTGCAACATGTCTGACTCATTATAGATAATTATATAGATCATTAGATCTACATTCGTATTTGAAATGGGTCTTACAAGCATCTTTCCCAATGAAACAGCAAGAAATTATCTAATTATTTTGTTGCTGTCTTGCATAAAAATCCTTGTAATTATATTTGTGTTTGTATTTATGTCTATTATGTCTGTTTGCTGCTGTTGTTGTTGTTGTAGGGTTTAATCCCATTTTTCAGCAC
>QKMX01051361.1:0-14259 GCA_003401595.1 Venustaconcha ellipsiformis
GGAGGAAGAAACCGGGAAATCACCGGAAAGAACCACCAAGTTTGATGTTAGCATGTGATGTTTTATGCATGCGTTGTACATGGTGAGAAAGAGTTTGTTTAGAATTTGCAATCCTAATCCAGACTGAATATTAAACCATTATTGATGTTTTGGTGAGTTCATATGTTTCCCTACTAGCATAAACTAGTAGGAATTACTCTGACTTGTTTATCTTTCTTGGGCAATTGTGTTTGAGATTTTGCAGAAAATGAAGTTTTCATAATTTAAATTTTTTTATTTTAAATAGTCTTAATTTCAATTGATTAGTTAATCTTTTTTCAAGCTTGGTTGTTAAATTTATGTTGGTAACATTCACAAAAGCCATGCAAATGAGCCTGTTTGCAATAGGAAGTTTGGGGATGATCCTTAAGAGACCAAGACAGGTTACTTCCCTTTAATAAACCTCTGCCTTAACATAATGACACAATGGCATTTTAAGCTAAGATGTCTTTGAATGAAGATGACTACAGACTGAAGTTAATCGATGTACAGAAGATGAGTTGGGTATCTCTTTTTACTCCGTGTAAATTTGTTTCATCTAATTTTTATGTAAATATCTCTGATTTTTGCATTATTTCTTTATTATAAAATATTTTCTGTATAGAAGAAACCTAATTTCTAATTGGTGCACAAATTTTATTAGCACAGATTTTCATGAAATTGGTTATTCGGAGGTTTGGTACCATCTTGTACATAGTGCATGTATATTTCAATATGTACATGCATGAAACTAACTTTGACCCATCATCCCATTGAGAAAACTTCATTTTGTAGTTCAGGCAGATTCTGTAATAAATTAAAAGATTTTTTTGGGGAAAAAGGGTTATTATAGAATTTTATGTTTAGGCTTGTGAAATGTTCTTGTGATAATAGCAAATGAAGGAATGCAGTCAGTTTTAGTGTTTGAAATCTGATGGGAAAAATATTTTTATTAAAAAAATGATTAAAAAAATCAACTTAACTTTAGAAATTAACAATAATAGAAATTAAGAATAAATGGGGCACTTGTATGAATAAACTTGTTTTTTTTAGGTATATTGATTGTAGATTAAAAAAGGTGGTTATGAGATGACCTACTGTCCTTCTCCATCCAAGTATCTTATTGCTACTGCTAAACTGCTTGCATAATTGCCATGAAACTTGTAAATTCATTGCAAGGTCTAGTTGGTTCTAGATGCAAATGGCACTGCATGTATATTTAATGTGGCTGACACAGTGACTACATTGAAAATCTTTTTATTGCTACTCCTGATGAATTAAAAGCCATCAGTTTTAGGTTTCCATCAGAAGACTTCATATGATATTTAGTTGGTTCTAAAATCAAATCTTGTTGCTACTTCTCTTGGATGGAATGTCGTGTTTGCATTGGTTTTCATCAGAAGTCTTCTAATGATGTATGGTTGGTCCTAAATGAAAATGGTGCTCTTCTCACATACAGTATGACTTCCACAGCAACTAATTTGCAAATCTTGTCACTCAAGAATATTAGAGATAGTTTCAATATTCAGCAAAAGAAATGGTCTTAACTCAGTAGAGTTTTGAGACCTTCAAGGACATAAATATCTTGCTTGGAAATATCACTGGAGGGAAATTTTGCATCAGTTATTAGTAATCCTTTTCATGCACATCTCTTTGTCTTTTATTCATAAGTTTATCTGTCTATAAATCAAACTAGAAATGGTGAGTAGAATGACAAAGTTAAAATATTGCTAGCTGTTTACACTGAAAGTCCATACTTTCTGCTGGAAGTTTGTTTTCCATTTCTTTTGATCAAGCTTGTGTAAGTGCTTTAATCTTGTACTTCAGTACTGATAAACACCAGAGGGAGGGCAGACTGGTACTGGTCTTGGTTTGTTATTACTTATAAAGCTGCTAGAAAAGTTACAGGAATTTTTGGGGGCGAGGGGAGGGGAAACAACCTTTTACATGATTAAATTAAGTTTATAAACTTTGCCAACCTTATATTTCTGTGTTAGATAGTTTAATGAGAGTTTATTCTAGGGAAGTACAATAATTTTTTTCTTTTAGATATTTCTCAGCTCTTGTAAATAATTGTGAGAGTATATTCTAGGGGAGTACAATAATTTTTTTTCTTTTAGAGATTCCTCAAGTCTTGTAAATAATTTCTCATTGCAAACTTGTCTTCTTTCTTTCAAATCAAATGTTCAGTTATCCTTGTGAAGTATCTTTTACTTGCATTGCAGAACAATAATCACAATGATACATGTGATCATGGGAGAGGATTAAATACCCTTCTTGGTGAAATTGAACTATCTCGTAAAATATATTTTAAGTGTATTAACTTTGTTCATATTTCTTTGTGTGGGTATTTCATTTCATCAAAGATAGTTACATGTATTACTGTAAACTCAAAGCATTAAACATTTAATTATTTTTCTCGATTATCGAAAGCCACATTTGCATTGTGATATGTGCTTATCAACAATCAGATTTTGATCCACTATATATTGTTAGGATTGATATATATTTATCATTTTTTTAGATTTGAAATAGTTAAAAAAAAATATTCTGGGTTTGAAATGATTTATTAATGCAGATCCAATAAGTAATTTTTATCAAAAGATGCAGCTGTATTGATACATTATAGATTTCCCCATGTTTGTTATAGAAGAGCTCATTTCATCTGCTGTAAGGAGCAACATAAATCAGTTTTTATGAAATACTGATACCAGAAGTATTTTTACAGCACAAAGACATGTTTTTTCCTGACTACACCCTTGTGCCATTAAGCAGAGTAAAATTTCAAAGGGCACACATAAATATCTGTAACAGATCATATAAAAGGCACACCAAAAACAAATTTTTTTGTGTCATTTTCAAGCTTGCGCTTTTTAGTCAACTAAGTCATCAAGAACCTTGATTTTTTCAGCACCAGCCTTGCAGCAAGCTTCTCATTTATAATGACTTCCTACCTCATGCTTGACTAGAGTTCTTGGTGAGATATCTGACTTTCTGTGCTAAATACATAATTCATTGAAAATGATATAGCTGATGATCTTGTTACAAAAAGGGAAGTATTATGTATTTAGAGCCTGTAAAACATGGTTTAATTGAAAATAATGGCAGTGATAATGGAGATGTTATCTTAGCATTCGTTTACAGTGATAGGAGTGATTTGCTAATTCCACGAATGTATAAGAAAATAGAATTCTCATACTACTAATGATAGAAATAAAATTTAGAAAAGATTATCTTGAAATGGCCAGAATGAAATGCAAGATTTCACTTTTTGACAATGATGCAGCAATTAATATAAAACAAATAAAAGAGTTATAGTATGTGAAATGTGGTTTCAATGAGAAATACTACAAGATTATTGCTGTAACTTAGAGGAAAATAATCTAAATATTCATAATTTTGGAGGATGTATTATAGAAACAATTAAGATCATAACAATAAAGAAGGTAAAGCCCCTCAAAAGTGAGAAGAGACCTAAATTGGGTGGTGGGCACAACCTCAAGGCTTATTTCATTTCCCTGAGAGCTGGTGAAAACATTGGAAGAGATGTTTGGCTGTTTTATTTTTAGTCTCTTGCTGTCAGTGAATAAAGTTGGGAAAGCTTTGGACAAATAAGGCAAATTTCAAATAGAACATTTGTCATCCATTGAAAAGGTAAATCATAAAAAGAAATTCACAGCAGACATGCAAGAGATAGAATTACATGCGGATTGATTTGTTATACCCAACAGGCACTGGGGGTGCAGAAACCGACTCGAAATCTGGATCTGAAAAGTAATTAAAAATTCAGTTAGTTTAATCCATTGACTTTGCTGCCTCAGGACAAATTTATCTATGGGACAGCAGTTTGGATTGATATGTAAAATGGAAAAATGCTGAAATATATTTAAAATTGTCATAGAAATTGCCTTTGGGCTAGTTATTTTAGTTATGTTAATGCTACCATATATGCTAACTTCTGACTGCACAGACCCCGATCTTCCATTGCATAGTTCACTCGAACAAACATTGATCCTGATCTGTTTGAATATTAAAGGATGGCAGATCATAGTCTATGCACTTTGCAATCGGACTTAAATTATAAGTGAGTATATATGGTATACAGCTGTAAGACGTTCCAAACCTTTTACAATCAGTCGGTTATGATGAACACATTCTTGCTATTTCAATTTTTGTAGAGGATTTTTTCTTATTTACATTTGAAAATTTTTGTTTAATTGAGGAGGAAATTACAATTAATACCTCTTTTCCCTTGATCTATTTAAATGTCTAAAGAGATAATAATAAAGAGATAATAATTGTTGTACATAAAATGTGCCAAAAACATTTATGGTAATTATGTTGTAAATTTTGTTATGTGTGTCCTCGGAGACTCTGGAAGGCTCTAGTCCACATAAAAATATTTCCTTATCCAAACCAAAACACTTTAATATCATGCAGAATATTTTACATGAATTTACTCCTGAAAACTGTTTTTAAACTAAATCCACTGAATTATCAGGTAATAGTCTCATTTTGAAAGTCCACAGAAAAAGTCCCTTGATTTTGATTTTGCAAATATGTTTTTTTCTTCTGAAAAGTCTGTCATTTTTGGTTAATAGATCTCTGTCATTATTATAGGTTCAGATAGGTTCTATTAGCAGAATTCCTCAAAATCATTACATGGATTTGCTGCCATTTCTCATCACAGGAATGGGTTTGCAAGGATTTCTTATCTAAATAACAATCTTGAAGAAATTTCTGTAAATACATGTACACTGACATTTCTTTGAATCCAACCAGTTTTATCAACTGATATGAAATACCAGCAAAGATAATGGTTGAGATTGACTGGTCTTTGTCTTGGAGTGAAACATGGCACCCATTGAAATTAACTTCTAAACTTCCATATGTTGGTAAAAGGGATTGTATTTTGAATTTTAGAGGTGTAAGTTAGTGTCTTGATCAGTATGTGTTCCATAGAATGACATGTTGCTTTTCTTGTTGTTCCTTGAAAAATAATGAAGTGCAAGTGTAAGCTTGTTTAATTGATTCTTATGTTCAGAAAATGTGTAGTTTATAAAACATTTTATGTTCATTGACAAAACATCACTAGTAGAGAATTGCAAGTCTTATTGGCAGAGTATTGAATAATCTCAAGTTCTTACATTCTTTAAAATTGATCAATATTCCATAGCGATTTTTGTCAAACTAATGCACATTTTTTGTGTGCCTTTTCTTAACAGAAATAAAAATTTTCAACATCAGAGACAAGAAGAGGTGATGTGACGAACGTGTCCATCACCTGTTAATGGTTGTTTTTTTTATCACTATTCCTCCTAAACTACTTAAAAGAAAGTCATGAAACTTGGTATAAAATTTCATCCAGAAGTCTAAATTTGGTTGTTTTTTTTCAGCCAATCAGAGACTTTTGTGTCTCATAGAAAAACCAAAACGGGGGAAAGGACAAATGATTATATGTCTTTTAGTATGATATGATGTGAGTTTGATTTTACATGCTTTAATAATTTTAATAATTTTGAAGTCAGAGTATAGTTTTATGTTTCTGTTTTTTCCGATTATTGCTATTGTTTTTTTAAAATGCAATTGTTGCTAATTGATTGGCTGTTAGGCTTAAATCATTGACTACATTATGCCCATTGCAGTTGACACAAAATAAAAATGGCATCTTTTGCATTAAAATTTATTTTGCCTGTGTTTATGAATTTCTAACCAGGTACATTGGGAACTATATTTCTGAACTGGTTCGGTATAGTTTTCAATTCAAGAGGTTAAGGAACTTTGGATGCATTGTTGTTGGTTTGGTCTTTAAGATTTGTTGATTGTAACTTCTGACTTTTTTACTTCTTAAACACTTTTCGCCATTCTTGTATATTGAATTTAAATTAAGAAAAAAATGAAGTGAACACTATATTTCGTGTAAATGTACTTAGTGGCAAAGTGTAAACTCCATAGATGCCATTACTATTATTTTTGCTCAAACTTGTAAAAGAGGCTGTTTTGAAATATGACTAAAAATTTCTTTCCTCAGGTTTTCATTGCGTGACTGATTGTCCAATCCAGGTCCTCTCAGATATTCAGTAAGGTCAGAAATCCTGCATAAAGAGTTAAATGAACTTGACTGTCCAGAGACACAGGTTTTTTGGTTTGCATTGGCACATTGTTGCCATGAGTTTTTAAATGTAAATACCATTCAGCTACCATAACTCTATGCATTCAGTTCTTTTATGAGTAAAAAGGGACTTGAATAGATTTGAGTACTTTGTCCTTTATTTGGATTTATTATCTCCCAGATATAATCAAATGAAACTTGTAAATGAGAAACTTTAAATCCTGGCAGATGGACCAGCACAAAAACAATGCCCCAGTCTACCAAATAAGTGCAAGCTACTTTGTGTCCATGAAGAAATTTAGTATTGATTGCTATGGGGATTCAAAAGACATTCTTGTTGAGATGGGGGCTAATTGGAAAAAATGTCTTGAGTAAAGAAAACTAAAAGCATCTTCATTCCAATCAGATTTTGTCTAACTATAGGTGGCATTGTTGAAATTTCTGATTCTGTTGACAGGTCTAGTTTGTGCCTTGCTTACATTTCCATCAATTACCAGAAAACACCTGGGAAGGGGGGCAATTTGCTCAAAATAGTAAAGGTTTTCATAAAGTGTTTAGACTAGAGTAATGCAGCCAGTTCTTATCAATATGACCAGTTTGATTACTTTTCCCTTTTTTTTAAAAAATAATTTTATTTGTCTCCATTGAGAGGTGCTTCAAACAAACTGATGATCAGATATGCCAGCTCAAGAGAATAAAAGTATGTCATAGTTTCTTCTTGTCGTTGGATGGCACAAAATAATAAAAAATTTCTGTCAGAAAACATTTTTAAATATTACATTCAGTGGCCAAAAACATAGCTAGTTAAATTGAGGATTTTATTTTTCACAAATTGTGAGAACCTTGTTTAACTATTCATGACTTAGTTGGCACGATTATAAAACTCACTTGCAGATAGAAAATCTCATATGTAGGTTGAAAATCTCACGTGTAGATAGAAAATCTCATCTGCAGGTGGATAATCTCAACTGTTGATATAAAATCTTGTCTGTAAATAGAACATCTCATCTCTTGATAGAAAATCTCACTTCTTGATAAGAAATAGCGGTAAAAACAGAAGAATATGGCACCCTATATAAAGGAGGAAACTGTTGGAGTAAGTTTTCATCTCTAAAAGCAATCATTTAGCACATCCTTTGTGGACAAGTCCAAAACCTTCAATCAGTCAACATAAAGTCCAATGAACCAATGTCATTTTATGTGGTCCAGTATTAAGAAATTTTTTTTAACATTATATGTAATAGAAAAAAAAATTCAATTGAATAATGAACAATTCATATAATAGCAGATAAATTGTTTTTCCCCCCATCTTTTGTTTAGATATTATCCACAGAAAACATTCCACTATATGCAACTGTTACATGATCAGGTATTGTTTTAGTGTTATCTCTGCAGTGGAGCTGTTACACAAACTCTTTAAGATGAAAATTGTAATGCTTATCTCTTTATATAAAGGGTGGCATCATCTAATAATAATACCTTTACCTTTGAGATCTTTTATCCACATGACTATTTTAGGTTTAAACCAGTGTTTTTTATTATATCAGTGTTGTCAAGATTCCAGATCTTCAACATTTCAGATTATGTGTTACTTGTCAGGGCTATATCTGATCATAGCTGCATTTGTTTCCAAAAAAATAAATAAAGTAAACAAAATTCTTTTACGATCATTGTTACACTAGACAAGAAATTATGGTATGTTAAATTCTTTCTTGACCCCCATCCTTAGGAATTAGGTAGTGGCAATTTATTACTTACGCCCATATGGGCGTCTTTAAATCAAAGTTGCCTGCCTTCTAGACCAATGTATGCCAGGTGAGCAAATTATAAAACCTTCTTGAATCTCTTTTTGTTTTTTTTAAATCAAGTTTAGAAATGAAAGTCTTATCCATACACATCTACCAAGATCATAATTACGATAGAAGAGTTTCTTTATTAGGCCTTGTTTTCACGCCATTTTACTGAATTATCAGTAATTTGTCATGTAATTGTTTTGAACCATCAATCAATATACAACATAATTTTTTCCTGTTTTTCAGGGGTTTTTTGTTCAGTGAACATTTTTTTGTTTTTTAAAAATTGTTTTACAAAGTTTAGGTACCAAAGAAAATGGTAATTTCTGTACCTAGAATTATTTGTACACCAGAAAAATATAAAACAAAGTTAATGAAAATTTTCGGATAGTACAGTTAATAATGTCATTTGTGTAGAACACAATAATTTGGCATAAATAATAAAACCTGGCTGTTGAAAGCACTATAGGATCCACTAAATCTTGATCTTCATTTTTGGTGAGATGTCCCAGGTGGCTCAATGGCATTTCATCCGTCAAGTGGGTTTCAAATCTTGGCTTGGCCAACACGAGTATGTGAAAAAGTTTCTTTGGGTTGGTGGTTCTTTCTGAGGTTTTCTCAGGATCTTTGTTCACCAAATAATAATATACTGGTCACCATGAAGGCCTGTCATGTGCTGAAAAACGTATCAAAACTACAAGCCACTATCATTTATTTGTGATATATCTAAACTTCTGAAAAGATGATATTTTGAGCAGGTGTCCTTGTATGGAATTTTCATGTTATTAGGGCTACTTGTATAAAGTTGTCATGTTTGCAGGTGTCCATGTTTGGAGTTGTCATGTTTGCAGGTGTCCTTGTATACTGTTTTCAGGTCTCCTTGTTTGGAGTTATGTAGATTTCAGTTGACTTATATACCATACAATGTATATGCATGATTTCTTTCTTTGTTTTAAGCATTTACCACCATTTTTCAATGACGAAACTTTTATCAAACTAGGAGATGCCCACCATCCCAATTTTTGTGGAATCATTCCTGTTTAAAATCAGATTTACTGGTAATATCACTTCTGTCCAATTATTTGTTTTCCTGTCGGTTAAAATTTTATATTGGCAAACTGCAACTTAAGAGCTGATTCAACTGCAAACTGCACAGACCCAAATCTGCCATCACATAATGAGCTGGCAAATGTAGATCTATGCAGTATTGTTAGGAGTATTCAGTAGAACAAATGGCGTAGACCCTGATCCACAGGCACATTATGTTGCAGATGATCAGGTTCTTTGTTGTGAACAGTTTGACTCTACTTAAAAGCAGTTCTCTGTGGGATATCCAGTATCTGTGTATGTCACGATGATATACATTAAATTGATAATCAATACTGGTCGATTTCTTTGTGAGTTTCCTGATCACACTCAATAAATTTTCTGTGAAATGACTTCACGCTTCCATTGTTAAATTATACTTCTTGATTTATACATCACTTAGCATGTCAGACCAATAAATATTGTTACAGTTTCAAATAATTGAGTAAAATATTTTAAGTGGGACATACATATTACTGGTGATTTCGGAATCCTAATTTATCAGACACAACTTTGGAACTTACAGTTTATCTGTCTAGACGTGAACCTTAAATATTGTGTAAGTATCTGAGTCACTCTAAAAATAATCAACCTTATTAATTTGAGAAGCATCGGCAATACACTGAACAAATATATTCAGGACCAGAATGAAAACAATTTGTCCTTTTAAATGGATTGTGCTTCTGGAGATATAATTTCATACCATGTTTATTTATTATGTTTCAAGTAAAACCTTTGAAGAGGTGGAAATAATATAGGCTTTTGAAGAAGAAAAAGAAACACCTGGGTGAAAAATAATAAGTGGTAAAATTCCACCGACAGCCAATTCACAAAACAAATGTCTAACCTTTTTGGTCAACTCTCACTGTATCTAACTTAGCCAATCAAAAGGTAAAGCGGTGTATATCATTATATGTATCCAAAAATGAAATATCACCTTATCATGAAAAAAGAATTCCAATGATCTTGACACTGTTTAAACCTATTGGATTTGCTTTGAGAAAAGATAAAAAGGAATTAGAAAACATAATGCTTAATAGTCCAAAATGTTTTTCTGTGTAGCTTCCGTTTACACTATTTTCAGTGTAAAGAGAGTAGTTTCGTTTTTCCAGGGGGAAAAAATACAATCATTTAGAAATAATCATTACAGAAAATGTTTCATTCTTTAATAGTTTCGATGTCATGCTCCAGTGATGTAAAAAAATGTTGAATGTTGTGCAGTATTTACATTCTCTAATGCTCCCTTCTACCATTACAAATGATATGCATATATAAATACCAGTAAATGATTTGTTAATTACATATTTCATATCTTGTAACTAAAAAAGTTTGTTGCATCTATTCACATTTGGTTGTTTGCTTTTAGTGGATTAGCAATTACTGTATATGCTTTGAGTAAGTCAGACCCTACTACAAACTGCATTGACCCAGATCTGTCATTTCATAATGTGCCATCAGATCAAGATCTGTAGGGCCGTTTTATTGGTGTAGCAACTCTGACCTGGTGCTTTATGTTATTGCAGATCACGGTCTGTGTTTGCATTTGAACCCAATATATATGAGAGTATATGCCATACTTATGTAGGAGTAAGCAGTAAAACAAACAGAATATGCTAGTGTATTATATATGAAGTACTTCTGTAGGACTACGTGATTCTTTAACATCAGCAGAAATGATTTCTTCAAAATTATTTCTGTCATAGGCAAGAGCTTCACCTGCAGTGTACCTATCAACAAGACTTGTCAGATTTTAAAACGTATCCTTAGATGAGTAAAATCATTTCTTGTCTATTTGACTAATAACAGAAATTGATTTGCTGACGACTATAATTGTGGTAGTGTCTAAGGCATTTACAACACAGTAAGACTGTCTCCGTGCCTATAAGTATCATTTTTATGACGTAAATTGATTGAATTTGGTTCATAATTCCATCAACGGATTCCAGGCCATTTATTTTGCTGACAGAGCAGTCTTTTATATGTGTCCTGGTAATAATTACGATTAAGTGAAGATTGTGGCATGAACATTTCATAGTACGCTTGACAAATAGCATTATATTGATTAGTAAAGTTGCGTTTTGTATTTAACCTAGGGAGTTGGAAGTCTTCACCGTGCGCCAACTTATTTTCACAGACAGTGGAATAAAAGTTTACAAATTTGTTTTCTTGTAGTGCATGCAGTATATCCAAAATTTTGTGATCGAAAAGTTTAATTCACACTAGAATCAATGCTGGATGTAGATCTAAATACAAATTCATGTAGCCAGTTTTGTGATTGTAACATGTTTCAATAGGAATTAGATTTATCAGTATAACACATTGATTGTTTTTTTTTTTTTAAAAAAGAGGGTTTGTTTGGTGTTTAAGAGTACAGCAATATAAGTTGGTGCTAAGACAGTTAAAGTAAAGTACCTTGCCCATGGATATGCCGTGGCCAGAATTTGATCCTGCACACCATCCGTTTGTGAGTCTGACTGCACATCCAGCTTATATTATGTTCTGAGCCTACTGCATTAAGAATCACATGGTTGTTGTTTCCGATCTCAGTTTGCTGCATGATGCATGAATTTTATGACAATTGCAGACACAAATGCATGCTATGGTCTCTCTTCAACTTGGGACACAAATTATGACTAACATGATTTTTCATAAATAATAATGTAAATTTATTTCATTGTAGGAGTGAGGGAATCTGTAATAAATTAAAAGAATATATTGAAGAGTATATTTATTTTTACAAGTCATGCATTTTCATGAGAGTTCCTCATTTATTTATACCAATAATGTGTTTGCTCCAGGGGTTCTTATTGGCTAAAAATGACCCAATTAGAAATATTTCAAATCATACAGACAATTTAGCTCTTTACTCAAGGAAATAATGTCTTAGGTTGAATCAGTTTTGTTCAGAAATGATCAATTCAAGCCCTTTTCCAATTTGCAGTAGAAAATCCTTGGTAATATTATTGACTATTGTTAATATGTAATATTTCTGAGACATAATAAACAAAGAAATGTCTGTCAGTGCCTGTAAATTGTTAACTTTTAGAGGCATATACTTCTCATTTCTGTACCTTACAGATGTCTTTATTCGATTCTTTCATGTACAAAGCAATCAAGTTTTGACTCAATACAAAAATCTTTGTTTTGTAAGATAAAAAAAAAATTTAATATTTAAATGAACAGGGAAGCTTTCTGCCATTTTAAGACTTGAGCTCTTGTCTTGGCTGAAGCTTTGATCTGTCAGCTCATAGATGGAATTCAAATTAATTAATTAATTAATTTTGTCATTTTCAGTATTTGCATTTTCGCCAGATCTTTGCTACTTTTTGTTTATAAGAAACTCTTCCATTTACTAACCCCCTTCCGGCTAGTGGATGTCAAATGGGGGTAAGCATTCTCCTGCATGCCATAAGTTGTAACTACAGGAAGTATGAGACATGGTTGTTGAGTGTTTAACATGATATACTCTTGACTGAAAAGGAACAGGTGTGAATCAGATAGGCAGTAGGGTTAGTTGTGGCAGCTCACTTACATAAAGCACTATTCCTTAGCCCTTGGAAATTGTGATTTTCAGCAATCACAAAAGCCACAAATATTTTTATTTCACAATATTTAAACAACAGTATTTAACAAGCAAAATATTGAATTTGCAGTTAAAAAATTATGACAGAAACATTCACAGTTTTTTCCCAAAATGATGTTCACATACTGCCAGAATGACGAGAAAATGTCTAAACAGTCCCCACTTAATTGAGGTTATTTGAGGGTAAAATTTGCAGTAAAAAGCTCCGTAAAGGCCTGTCCGATTTGGGAATTAAATTTTTTTGGATTCGTATATCTTTTGCTTATTTACATTTATTTAATTAAGTACAAGTGTTTGAAGCTTTTTTTTAAAGAAAAGGATGGGAGAAAAATCTGATTTTCATATATTTATGGTTAACATTTGAAATTCTACTTGTGCAGATTTTATGTAGTACATGTAGCTTAAGGGGAGGGGGGGCAGGAAAAGTATGACATTTTAAATTTGTTAACATCCATCAGTCTGCTGAATTGATAGTCATTTCCCTTGAAAATAATACAACCCTCATATAATGGCAAGCTATCATTGTATTCTTCCAGCTCAGATGCCCTGATGAAAACCTGATTTACTTTACAATAATGTCAGCCAATTTAGTACTGGATTGATTAGTTTGCTTAATGTTAGGTAGGGATTATGCTGTCTACAAATCACAGACTGACTGTATCAAGGTCAGAATTCCAGTTGAGGTCAAAAGTCTTCAAGTACTTGAGGTGTGGTAATCATTGTTTCTCCCAGGTGTGGTAATCAGTTGTTTCTCCAGGTGTACCCTGCTTGAGTTACCAATAGGTAGCAAAATGACTTGAAAATGTCAAGTAATAAATTTTTTAATTCAAACAAGGATTTGGAGTTTCCCCTGTCATGATTATGCATGTAAATAATTCCCACAACCTTTGCAGCACATTTCTGTTCATCACAAATTGGCAGTTCTGGTCAATTATGGATGGCAGCTTGGTCAGACAAGTTGCCTTTGAAATGATTAAGTTTTTGCATAATGAAATTTTGCTATTTATGTTCATTACAGGTAGCAAATAAGAATGGCATCCTAAAGCTATTTTTGTATCTGGCCATGGCATTATCCATTCAGAATTGGTTTTATTAAAAATGGTACCATCTATAATGAAGTAGAAAGGTGTTAAATATGGTACCAGCTAACTGTATGGTACCAGCTATAACGATGTGAAAAAGTGGTTTAAGTACGATGTATTTAAAGCAAAATGTTGATAATGAACATGTTTTTAATTTGAATTGAAGGTTTCTATAAAAGACAGAAAGTTATTTAGAATGCTGTCAGTATAATTCAATTTGTTTTCTTTAATGAGATTTTGAAGGTGCAGAAGTTTTGAGCAAAGAAATATGTGATCACAAACATTAGGAGCTTCACATGCTACTAGGACATTATGATGATTACATGTTAAGCATCATATGCAATTTGTCACACTGTATACATCATAAGTACATAATGCAAATTTCAGTTAATTTGAATGCCATTTTTTACATTGCCAGACATGTTTCAAATTCATGAAGAACTTTTATCTTAAGTTACCATATAAACTCGCTTACAAGATTAGACCAACTGCAAATTGCACAGACCAAGATATGCGGCCATATAATGAAGCAGCTGACCTGGTTTTGTGCAGTTTGTTAGGAGTAATCAGTTGAACAAACATCAT
>QKMX01051386.1:0-17008 GCA_003401595.1 Venustaconcha ellipsiformis
TAATACACTCGCTTATTTATTTTAGGTTTTATACCAGTATCACTTGACGCTGATTTGATGGAATTAAATCACTTACAAAATTTGTTTGTTAGATCAAACCCAACATGTCGTACTGAATGACAGAATGACATTATATAACATTTTCTTTGTTTCATATGAAATTTTGTCTAAACTATAAAAATAACTATTATTTTTTGGCTAATAAGTATAGCGGTTGTAATAGTAGTATAGGTATTTGAGTTGTTCCTATCTCAGAAACTCCTCTACCCTGGAGAAATTATATTTCGTCAGAATATGAAAGTCATCATTTTAATCTAAAAAAATATATGCTTACAAAAATTTTAACGTATAATGTTTCTGGGGTGGGGTGGGGTCTCTGAGAGAAGAAGTTCAACATACCAATGCTACTAACAATCTACATCCTGTGTACATCTTTCACCAACTTATACACGCATGCACTGTTGGGGACTCGTTTTGTGCTTATATGAGTCACTCTGAGAAATACATTCTTGGAAGCAACATAGTTGTGTCTGTTCTAATATATACATCTCGCTTGAGATAGTTTATGACAATAAACAAAATGTAACCCATTGTGAGTTATAAGTAAATCCAAGTTAGTAGATAGGCGCTGCCTTGTTTTAGAGATATTAAAATACTTTTTGTTTTGTTGACATCAAACCGATATATTGTTGAGGCTGATTTGAAGTTTTAGTTTTAATCGAGTCAAGAGATTTACTAGATGAATGCAATGTAGAGTCGTCAGCGAAAAAATCTGTGCGCTGGATACAAGGTTAAATTATTGATAAACAACAGAAAAAGAAGAGGCCCTTATATTGATCCTTTAGGAACATTATTTACTATATGATTTGGTTCGGAAATATATTTATCCGTGCAAGCAAACTGGTGTCTGTTAGTAAGATACAATGCGAACCAGGCAACTAAGTTTGAAGAAAACTTGTAGGCTGAAAGTTTTATAATGAGCACAGAATAGTCAACCGAATTGAATGCTTTTTAAAAATCAGTGAGTTCGCCTGATTTGATTGCTAGAAGCCAGGCCTGGCTCTAGGATGTGTGGGACCCAAGGCAGCATGCGGAGCCCAAGGCAGCAAGCAATCAGCGCGGGGCCCCAAGCAAACAAAATGCATTGCGGAGAAGCGCTGGGCCAAAGGCGGTTGACTCGTTCGCCTTGCCCTAGGGCCGGTCATGCTATTAGCCACTGGTGTATAAGTGTTGTCAATGCAGTTTGACATGAATGATTCTGTCGAAAACCTGACTGCCATCTATGGTGGAGTTGGTACTTGTTAAGATATCTGAAAATATGCTTACTGACATGCTTTTAAATAAATTTTTTTATCACACAGAGAGAACAGACATGGGTCGATAGTTGCATGGGCCAATCTTTTCATTACCCTTATAAATTGCGAATACTTTTGCTAACTTCAATTACTCCGAAAATTTAAAAGTAGTGATACTACAGTTAATTATTTCTTTCAACGACGCTGAGATTGATAAAGCTACATTTTCAGAGTTTTGGGCTGAAATCCATCTAGACCCTCTGATTATTTTGTGTCAAGTTTATTGAAAATATCAAACGTTTCCTCCAACTATTGTTGCCTTAATGTCTCAAACCCTTGGATTTCAGTCAGTTTTTAGGCGGCCTCAACTACAGTTGACACGGCATGTTGTTCATGGACTTCATAACAGTGTTGAGATACGATGCGGACATCAAACTGCCATTGCCGTAGTCTCGGTTTCCTGGTTTTATTTATCTCTAGGCTAGCTATTACACGCTCTGATAATGAGTGATTAGCCTTTTTGAAGTCATCTATCGCAAGTTGCAAACCCAGATCCAATAACCGTTGTCTGTTATAGTCGTATTCCTCCTTCTCTCCTTCAACTTCCTCTCTCACTTTCTCTTCCTCTGAGAGTTGTTGTTCTATTTCACTATTGTCAGCAGTTTGTTCTTCAGCTAGAATTTCAGTATTGCAATCTTTGATAATAGCAATGTTACTTCTGTTTGAGCTTCAGCATCTGTCATGTACTGCCGTGGTTTTGTTTGGATAGATAGGGTGTGTTTGACTACATTTGTGCAATAGGTATTGGTTCTCAGACATGGAATATTCAATGCAGGAATAAAGTAATCGGTAGTTCGTTGTCATACTTCTTTCCTCCTCACATTCTGCTTCTTGTTCTTCCTTGTCTTATCCGCATCATATGGCCTAGAACAATCATTTCCATCTACTTTCTCACTTTTGTCATCCTATACAAGTAGAGTAGTTCACTTGACACCAGTATTTTAAAACGATGATAAATTTTACGGTACTCTATCTATACACAACAAGTTGTCTCTGCTTGGTCAAACTGACTGTTGTACATATCAATCGTCTCTACACAATGTTTGAGTATTAAAATAATATTCTAAATTTCAAGATATAACTGGTAAAGTGAAGATTGGTGGGTGATGGTGTTTTGGAATCGTAAAATCCTAGGATAATTTTTGTCCAACAGTTCTTGAACTTTTTCATTTAGAATATTGATAATGACAGTGTTTCGACCCGCGTTGATGTACAGCAGGCACTTTTCACGAAATTCGTACGTTTCGGAGCCCTTAACTTGAGTTTGGTACAACACAGAAAAATCAATAATGGCTTGATGAATAGAAAAATATCTCGGGAGTAAAACAAGGCATAGATTATGGTCGTGTGCCTTCAAAAACAGGAATTGCAAAAAGAACTCGAGGTCAGGGGTGGAACGAAGTTTTAGACAGTTACTTACCTAGTCTCTTTTGTAGTATGATATACAGGTCCTTTATGAGAACAGGTCATGGGGGTAACCTGAGACAATTTTGTCACTCAATGTGATTTCTTTTCCTTCAGATTGTTGCTTTTTTTTTCAATCAAGCTTGCGTAGAGCACCTGTGGGATAAGAGACTCAAATATACTCGCACCTTGAATCCTGGATATATTTAAGTTTTTCTTGATTTGGCAATCATTGAGAAGTATCTCTTTGACTTTGGCAATCATTGAGAAGTATCTCTTGGCGTTCTTTGAATAACAAGAAAATGATGGACACCATCAGCTGAAACTGTCTTAATCCTTTTCCACGGCCAAGTGATACTGCTGTTGCTGCTCTTACTGCTTTTGTAGTAATAGCGGCTGCTGGCGTCTCAGTAGTGGTGAGAGTCTTGGATCGTGAAGATCTGTTTCTCCTGAGTTGCGTTAAAGAAATCGGATACATCTAAGGTGTTTTAACTCCGCCAAAAGTTTTGTAAAAAATTCACTAATTTGTTTTCTCTCCCTTCCTTCACACTATTCAAAGTTTCCCTGCTCTCTTATTCGTCTTCACGCTTTTCTTTTTCCTCTTCTTTATATCAATCACTAGAAATGATGGACGATCAGGTGAAGGTTGTTGTTTTGGTTTTAATACAACTTTTCAGCGCATGAGAGACTATACATGATGGCCAGTATAACATGTGGAGGAAATCAACAGTAAGAACCACCTACCCACGGGAAGCTACAGCCAAGTTTTCTCAAGTACCCAAACTGGCTGAGCCCGTGATTAGAAACGACCATAATGTGAGTGAGATAGCAGTGCTCGGTGAAGGCTAGCACTTTAGACCACTCGGCCAATCAGAGGTGAAGGTAGTACTACCATCACAAGTAAAACATCTTCCTGAAACGATAGGAAATCAACCAGACTTAAACTGAAGTCATCCTCTTCTGGAACAATACTTGCTACAACAGCAGTAGTCATTATCACTCTGATTACAGGATTATCTCCTGCTGGCGGACCAATAAAGCTTTTTTTCACCCATAGGTATTGTTCTTGAACTAATTTGCAATGGCAATCATTGGATGAGCATATATACTGAAAGTGACGTTACGCGTCTGCTCTTCTCTAAGATGGAGAGACAACAGACCTGGCTGAATTATGCTACGCGTGTTCCGATTGTGTAAAATTTCAATGTTTTGATTCCATTCTAGACATTATATATATTCGCATGGTGCCATTGCTTCTCGGGTTCTCAAGACAAGTCATGGACCACTGCTGAATCCTCCACGACTTGTCTCAAGGCTGTCTACTATCCTAAACAATCAAAAGGCTTTTAAAGCATTCAGTGTACTCTGCCCAACCAAACCATGTATTGATCGTATGTTGAAAACGACATACACTAATTACCTCTATAATTGATTCGGAGATGTTGTTCAACAGAAATGGCCAATATATGAGGGCATTGTTGGCCATCACCATGGTCACTGACACTATTTGGAAACGAAGAGTGTATGTGGAAAACAGTTGCCATACGAGAATATTGACCCGCTGTCAGGAAAATTTTAAGCAGAAGAACAGTGAAGAGGTGCAGTATGTATTAACCCTCGTGGTTGCCAGCACCCAGTGACCCTTTTCAGAGCCACCCAGAACTCATGAAAGAGATACTACTCATCTGACGAACGTGTATGCGCTTGTATGTTTTGTATATTAATTATGTACATGTTTACTTATTAAACATACAACCCTTTATCCCCTCTCTCCATGTGTGGCAATGTGTGTAAGGATAAAGTGCGTCCATAAACACTACGACCATTGTGTGATAGTATAGTATGTTTGTATGTGTGTGCATTTCATTCCCCTTGTTACATGCTACACACTTCTCGGTGACAGTATGCCTGTTTTTAAGCATAATATGCCTATAAACAATCCTAACATTTTTGTTAGTTGGATCTGGAGGTTGGATTGTAAAGAATAAAAATGGGTGCTGGATAGCAGAGATGTGTGCTTGAAAGGAAGTTTATCCCTATAAATATTATTATACAATATAAACTTTTCCCAAATGCCATACCAACGTTAAATTCTCATTTGACTTTAGAATCTTTTCACCCCATAAACTTTCCTCATTGCTCAATTCTTGTATGGCTCTAGCATGGCTTCATATATCAAATTCACATTTGGCTCTAGAAACCTTTGATCCCATACATTTTTTATATAAGACTTCAGAATATGTCCACCATGTTAAATTCCATTTTGGCTCTGGAACGGCTTTCGCATGTTAACCTATTGCAAAATGTTAATTCCAATTTGGCTCTAGAGAGGCTCATACAAGAACTAACAATACAAAATTTAAGAATTTGAAGGATAAGGTCAAATTGTATGAAATTTAGTTACTCAGCTCTGAGTGGTCCCGTTCACTGCCTGACCGGACAGGAAAGAGTTAATAAGAATGTCTGAACGCTCTGACAGAGATGTTACATAAAGAAATCTGTAATTTTAGGAGAAGCGACCCTCAACGTCAGGCCAAAAATCATTTTGAAAGGCAAAGTACATATCAATGAAAGGATATAAAAGCATGGGAGGAACAATACGTATAAATACAAGATATGCTACTATCGGGCGCATTTTGTATACATGATTACAATTCCATGACAAGTGGTGTCATAGTATTTGGGCGTGTTTTATTTCCGTTGGATGAGACTGTTCTTGCACATTTTGGCAGAATCTTCGTGGGTGGGTAAATTTCTCAGGTCACTTAATGCTTTAGTCAATCGTACTTTGATACAAAAAAAAAGGGATACTGTCACAATAAGAATAATGAATCAGACAAGTTATAGAACTGTACAATACTCAGAAATGACAGTTACAATACATAATGATAAATGAGTACAATTGATAAATTCAAGTTTCAAACAGCTGATGTAAGCAATGAACCTCTCACAAAGCATTTGGAAGAAATTTATGGTTGGTCTACAAAAGATCTCGTTGCTGAGGAGACAGAATAAGTTTGGTTTATTCAAGCATTATGCCAGTGTTAAATAAGTGTTGGAAAGACTAGTGCTGCTAAACATAACATACAGCCAAGGAAAGCAGCTCCTATGAATGAACTGCCATGCAGAGTACTAGTGCAAATGAATAGTGAGGTCAACAAGCATATATTTTGACGGCTGTGGTTGATTAGACTCTGGTTAAGAACATCCTTTTGTGATCCAGTAGAGTTCAGTGTTGAACGCAATGTGGCAAAATAAATGGAGACAGTATTGTAGATTTTGTAAAATAGGATAAAGCATTTGCTTTAATCATGGATAAATTTAGGGCCATTGGAACAATCTAGTAATGTCTGCAACACTGTCCTTGAAGCTGTATCTCTTGGTTACAAATTGTGCTCTCACCTCTGCGTGGGTTCGAGTCTTGGGCTCTGCCAATGTGGATACGTAAGAAAGCTGCCAGCAGCTTGTTGTGGGTTGGTGGTTCTTTCCGGGTTTTCCCAGGTTCTTTCTCCACCATTTATACTGGCTTCCATGCACGACCCTGTCTTGTGCTGAAAAATGGCATTAAGCCCTATAACAACAAATCTGGCAGCCTTCTTCTGGTCTTAATTTATCTTGTAGATATCACATTGAGATAGAAGTCCCATACTGTTGATTCACACATCAAGTGAGTCAGCAAGTGTAGTTTTTCTATTAATGTGTATTATTTGAACAATGTTGTAGTTATGCTTGTAAATTTCTATGTGGTTGAGGACTTAAACTGACTTTCCCAGTTACTTTCTCAATGTGAAGTTTCCAGTATGGGTCACACAATTATTCTATCACCAGGTATGGATGATTCTACATCTGTGCTAATCTTTTCCCCCTTGTTTGTTCAATACCCATTGGTAGGGTGGAAACTTTGTCTAGTGACATCTGTCTGCATTAAAACATAACCACCATTTGTTGAACCATTCAGCCAATGAGTCCTTTGCAAGTTTCACAATCAAAGATAAGTCCCATATTGGTGCCAGTTGTTGGAGAAGAGTCTTAAACAATCCTTTCAACAAATATTTACATATGGAAGAAACATGATGACCCAGAATTGTTCCTTGGGGATTACCAGAATAAACCTTAACTGTTGATGACGACTTGTCGACAGTAAACATTTTTAGTCATAGAACACGCTAAAAGTTTAAATTTGTAAAGTCCACTCTTATAAAATAAAAATACAACACACTGATAAATTCCAATTTCCACGTTCTCAGCTTGCATACTGTTTTCTGTGCATTTAATAGCACTGAAGCACAATAATGCCAATGAGTGTAAACTGAAAGTACACAGAACATAAAAGTAAAATGTATAGACTGCACTAAATCTTCAAGATATACCCCTTCCATATAAATATAACCACACATAGTTCAAAAGTAAAGATAAAATGTGCTGCAGTTGTAATTTTGTGAACTATATGCTGAATACAAAGATAAATATAATTCAATCCTTAAAATAAAGTCAAAATTAAAAAAAGTCATAATTTTGCTGATAAACACCATTCCCCCAAACAATATTTTTTGGGGGATGGTGCATCATTATAGAATTTACTAATACACTCAAGAATGCTTTCCACTTCCTGGTGAATGCACTCTGGTTGAGAATCATCTTTTAGAAAGTATGCTAGAGTCAGGTATGCATGTCCATTTCCACCTCATCTCTCTGATTTGTTCTTTATAGTTAATGCCATTCTCCATTGATGTTTTAATGATACAAGGCTTGTTTCTATAGTTTCCATTCCAATAGGCTTGTTCCTGTAGTTTCCATTCCACAAGGCTTGTTTCTATAGTTTCCATTCCACAAGGCTTGTTCCTGTAGTTTTCATTCCACAAGGCTTGTTGCCATAGTTTCCATTCCACAAGGCTTGCTCCTGTAGTTTTCATTCCACATAATTTGCCCTGGGGATAGAATATGCTGATTTATATGTGGTTTGAAGCTAGTTAATGGAATTTCCATTCTGAGACTGCATAGCAACTTTATCTGCCCTTTCATTGCCCATAACACAAAAACTACAACATAAAAATACCTTTTTTTGATATTGTTTTGGATCATATCATTTGTTAGATTTAAAGTTTTTTGCAAGACTGTCAGTGTGGAAATGAAAATTCAAAAAATGATTTTTTTTAAAAGATTGATAATGGTTGTAAAATCTGCAGTAAAAATAAATTGAGGCTATATCCAGTATTTGGCTTCAGATGTTAACATGGAATGTTGCAAATAGCAGGAGCACTACTGGCACCATATTTCAAATATTGGCAGGTATAGACAAAGATGCATGGTTTTCATAAAATTCTCCTATTTCAATGAATTTACTTTAAAAAAATTTGAGTACTCTTTCAGGATTTTGGACTGGCAAAGATCAAATACAAGACTATCTAGCGTGGTTTTGATAATCATGTGTTAATTTTGGAACATACACATATTCAGCATTTTCAACATTGATTTTTGCTGTTTCTGGGCAAGGATGAATTCCATAGTGAAAATTAATCTGGTTTCTGAGCAAACAAGCTTTGGTATCTGGGCTTTAAGACTACATCATATATGGGATTAGATGGATTAGAAAATAGTCTAGCAGTACACTAAAAATCAATTTAATTTTCCTGTGATAAAGCGATGGTCTATTTGCCTCAGCATTAAAGCTTTCAGGAGAGAAAGTTCTTGATAGTCTCAAAGTCAAAGTCTCCGATTGTGTATTAGATCTAGGATGTGCTGATCAATTTCGAAGCAGATCCAAACATACTCAAGATCTTACCGAAGTGCCATAAAAACTGAGCAAAATCTTCTGATCTGCTCTCTGTATTTTCCATAACTAATATGAAATCCAAGGCTTTTTGAATTCTGTCCGAGATATGTAATGTGAAAATAAAGTTTACAGAAAAAGCCAAGAAGCCCTAAAAGTCTGGTCTGAACAATTAACAATTTAAGATTGTAATGAAATCTATGCAATCAACAGAAATGAATTCAAGCAGTTTTAAATTTCGAAAATCTGAACCCATTTTCTACAGTCCATTTTAAAACTCTAAGTATATCTTTAGCTGACATTCAGTAGGATCCACTCTTTGATCTACAGCAGATTGAACTGTCAAAATAGAATGAACAGTCACTTCCGAGAGCATTTCACTACACTATTGCTATTTAATTGGGCATCGGACAATATGCTGTCCTAATGTACACCAATATCCTGCTGACAGCTTTCTGAAAAGGTGGTACCTATCTTGACTAAGAACACCGAATATAAAGTTAGGAAGGTGGATGGATGGATATATATATATATATACACACACAAACACACAACGACTACTTTTTAGTTAGTAAAATATTTATTGTAAGTGCAATACAAAGGACATACACAGTAAAAACATGAAAAGGTAAAACAATTTCTGCATAGAGAACAAATCCCAAGTCATTTATATAGACATGTAACCCTAAAACTCCTGTGGAGGATTTTCAAATACATGTTTTACCTTAAAAAATCTATCAACAGGTCAAAACATTCTCCAAATATAGAAGGTAATGCAAGACTGAACAATTTCATTATTATACTACAAGTGAGATATAACAGTAAACAAGTTCCTTGTGCATGTAATTAGCATAAAAATTGAAATTGCTCTTTTCTCTTGTTAACCTCTATGGCACACACTACTTCTATACGGTGACAAGGGAAGACTGGTTAGGTGTCTACATGTTCCATACCAAGCAACAGCTTCTTTGAACCTCAACAGAAACTACTGATGTCCTAGCTCATTATAAACAAAATTACTTCAAGTCTGTTCAACCTTTTTGATTTTAGCCAGGGATTTATTTTTCTGAAGTATATCATCATATACACATGTTTTTCTAGAGTTTAAGATGAGAGTAAATTTCCATTACATCTAAGTTCAGATTCTGAGATGAGAATCACTTCTATACAAATGTGAAATTCGCCTACTCTGCAAAAAATACATAATCATCATGATAATGTCTGAACATAACAGATAAATAATCTCCCCTTTTATAAGTAGCCTTAGTATTCTGGACATCTGGATATGAAAACTTTCCTCTTGGAACGTGCATATACATATACACAAACTTAAAACAACATACATCATTGCAAGTCATGCTTGCACTGAAAAAGTTGCATTCTTTTCAATTAGACTTTATACCGTTGTGTCGCTTAGCTTAATTCTATCTTCAAAATTTTTAAGAAATGCCACACTATGGAAATATAAATATTCTGTGGTTTGTTCAACGTGAAGCCAGCAATTTGTGTGACAAATGTTTTGTCTGCAGTTCTTGGTTGGTATTCAGCAGCAGTGGGAGGAAATGGAATGCACCTTACCCAAGGACACACCAAAGCAGCCTACCTGAGTTGACATAAGCAGGCACTGAACCTGCAATCCTTTGATTTACGAGTCAGACACTACAACAACTGAGCTACTGCAGATCCTGTGTAGATCACTCAATGCTTTCAAAATCATTTTTAAAAGAATTTAACAACTAATTGATAAAATGCCTCTAAAAGAAGTCATTGAACTAAAATTTCACGAAGTTTATATGCATAATATGCACTCATCTATGTACAACAAAAAATTATAATTATTGTCCCTTGCCCAGGAATATGGCAACTTTTGGGAAAATTTACTGTAAACCAAAATATACATTTAAAAAAAACAACTGAATGTGGCAGCAAGAAATAAGAAACTAATTGGCAAAACTGCATGCAATCCGAGAAAACATGTGGGTCAGAGATTTGAGTTAAGACTTAAATGGAAGATCTGAGGATGGAAGCTTTTGATTTACAGATATGGAGTCTTGTTCAAGCATCAGTGTCAGGTGTCTACATTTTAGAAAAATACAATACAGCAGCATACTCAGTGCATAACATACCCATCTTTCGCTCTAAGGTTGATATTGTCTTTCTTGTAAACAGTCACATTGACGTTAAGTAAATATCAGCACAAGCTAATGCAGCCCAATTTTTATTTAAATGGAAGACATTATGTGCACCTCCTACCATCTGAAGGCTAGATTCATCAATATTAACACTAAATCCCCCTAATTTGTTCAAAATATTACAAATATGAACATCTGGACTATGACTTTTGCAACCATACCAATATCCCTGAATAAACTGATAAAAATAAAGCTATAATCTCAAGATTAATTCATTGTTTATTTGCATTCTATTCTCAAACAAAAATTTTGGATGAGAATTCTGCAGGATCTTTACCTTGTCATCGATATCAGCCACATGATGCATGAGAGCAAAGAAAACAGTGTCTTACCAGCATCTCACACAATGGTGGCAATTTACAATATTCTCTTTGAAAAATCATATAAAATTTGGAGTGTTGGATCAGGAAGAGTTTCTATACCATTTTCTGATCGGTTATTTTGTACTAGACAATATAACAAAATAGTACCATTGGTATCTATAACAGAAATCTTTTCTGGAGATTGGCTTTGGTATAAAATTCAATTGGCTTCATGTATAATAAATAATCGAGGGACAACACACTGCAAACATCTGACTTGTTACCAATGCATTTATCCTATGTGAATGCTATCTGGAAAAAAAAATCTCACAAAAAACCTTTGTTTTTCAACAAAAACTATGAACAGTTTAGAATGCATACATTTCAAACATGCATAAAAATAAAAAATTAAGAGATCAACTACATTTGTTTTGAAAAAAGGAAAAATACATGCCCCACAGACATAAATGCTGAGGAACAAAAAAAAATAAACCAAGAGTCCATTAAAGGCAATGATGCTCGGCTGATTGAAAAGTATTTCCAAGATTAGATTTTGAACTGCCATATTGAAACAATCTCATATCTAAGTAATAATATTTTTCAAACTAGTCAATGTAACAGCCCACTGGCTATAAGATCAGCACCATTACAAGACAGTTGGCAAAAACCCCCATGCCAATATTACCATCCATATCTTCATTGTGGCAGATATATTGGACATTTGCAAGGGACCATTTTCATTAGGACTAACTAGATGTCACATTAAGTCTTTTGTTGAAAACCTTGTGTCAACATGACTCTCAACTCTTCAAGAGTACAAGATTTTCAAAATGGTCACTATGGTGGCCATATTGGATGTCAGATCATCATTTTCATTCAGGACACATCATTACAAATTCTGGCAAAAACCATGTTGATAAGACTTTCCAGTTTGGAGTACTGACATTAAGATTTTCAAAATGGTTGCCATGGTAGCCACTTTGAACATAGTGGCAATCATTTTCATTGAAAAGCAACTAGAAATCATATTTATTCTTTCAGAATAAATGTCAGGTCTATGACTTTACATTTAGAACAATAGCAATAACCAGATTTTCATTATGACTCACAATTGGCTATACTCTACATAAGACTGGCACAATTGGCTATACTCGACATCAGACTGGCACAATTGGCTATACTCGACATCAGACTGGCACAATTGGCTATACTCGACATCAGACTGGCACAATTTAATTTAGTACTAACTAGGCATAAAATTAAGTCTTCCAATGAAAAGCCAAGATGACTTTTCCATCAGGAAAAGTAGCAGCAGCAAAATTTTCAAGATGGCATTCATAATGGCCATACAGGATACATAACTGACCCCAACATAAGACATAATAGTGAAAAAAATGTTGATATAACTATCCATTTAGGAGGAGTAGTGACAATATTTTCAACATGTAGCAGTCTTAATGGATGTCTGAGCAGCATCATTTTCATTTAGAACCAACTAGATTTTGGATGGATGAATGTGTCTGTGTGTGCGTGCACACTCACACATAAAGTTTCATGCCAATCCTCTGAGTTGCTATCAGAAAGTGACAAAAACCTTGTGCTAGCTGCCAGACAGACAATGGACAATGGGCCATCCCAAAAGTTATTCTGGTCTTGGACGAGTTGAGCTAACACCATTAAAATCACATAAAAAGCTTAAAAATCATACAAGGTAAATTTAGTGGTTTTCTGTAGTTGTGCCAACAAAGCTTTTCACTAAAACAAAGTCCAGGTTGAAAGACAGTTCAAAATTTTTATAAGAAATTAAAAAAACTGCCTTAATAGCATAAGAATCCAATCAAATCATTTTCATGTGCTTACAAACAGAAGCATCAAAATTTCATTTACTTGTGAAAGGTAGTGTTTGTGAATACAGATAAATTGAAGGGACCAGATCAAGTTTACTCTGCTGCAAGCTGTGGGGATCTTTAAAAAAATTGTGAACATACAGTTGTATATACATGCATGTAAAGGACAAATTTATTAGGATATACAAGATACATGTGCTGAATACTATGGAATACTATATATTTAATTCATTTCTGTTACTAGTTACAGTATAATATTTCTCTATATTCAATTGAGGTAACTAATAAAAATCACAGAGATCAAGCTATAATTTTTTGACTGAATTTTTCCAAGCTGAAGAAGTCCTTTTCTATATTAATGATGGTTGGCCATTTAAGTTAGTGTAAGTGGTGGAAAATAAAGCTTGGGTAAAATGTCATAATCACTTCAAATAGCATGTGACTTGTGGCACTAAGGTAATTTAAGCTAAGAACTCAATATTTCCATTGAATCTAACAAGTTAGGCATATTACCAAACCATTAACTTGTCCAATAATGTTTTCTACATGACTTTACATAAAACAGACTGAAGTTTGCATTACTCTCAGGCTTTTAAAACTATGATGAAATGTCAAAAAATGATAGCACAGAAAATGATGATTGCTAATAGCACAAAGAAAATGTCTAGTGTCTGTTTACTGTAAAAGGTGAAGAGTTGCATTTAAGCAGCTCACATGACGTACCCACTTCTGTCGCACGTGTTGGTATATTTAAGTGTTAAATTAGTTGTAGGAAATGGGGCAAAACAACACAATTTTGGTGATGGAGCTTAACCCCAAAATGCACTTACAATGAACATCTTGTGGCAACAAGTTAAATAAAGAGAATCAAAATTAGTGCAAAAGCACCAAGTAATGTTCAAAACTCTGAAAAAGAAGTCACAATGACCCAATACTGAAATGCGTTCATTCTAAAAAACAAACCCTCTGTTAAGGTTAAGAAAAGGTATTTGAATTAGAACCTATTTATAATCGTGATCATTTTTTTTACTCCTGAAAAGTTGGTCACATTGACCCAGTTTGGGTACATAATACATAGTAAAGTTTCTGGCCAACTGGTGAAGTAGTATACAAGCTGGGCAGGAAAGATGGACATAACTATAAAGCAATTTAAAATAAATTCTGTAAATTAGATTAGTAATCCACTTTTGGAGCATTCAAAGATGCACCCTCAATTTAATTTTGGTGGCAATAACTAAAAAATCTATTGGAATTAGTGGCCATACTGAAGGTCAGATTGGTGTCATTTTCGTTCAGGACATAGACATCATAAGTTTTCAAGTGAAATACCCTTTACTGGTATCACTTTTCATTTAGAAGGAGTAGTTGTAAGGTATTCAAGATGGATGCCATTGGAAATAAAAGTGAGGGTGGGGAATGAAAACTCCTCTAAATGCTCTAATTGAATTTATTAAAGGTCTTATGAATATATAGCCTTATACCAAATGACTACACCATATTTGGTGAAGTGCAACAATCCATGGAAATGATAAGCTAAAGAAACAAATGCTTGGGTGATAGGCAATAACAGGCCAATGACTCAAAATGACAGACTTTAAATCTTGTCCCCTTTTTTCCACAAAATGACAATAAAGACTTTAAATCTTTAAAGCTTGTCCCCTTTTTTCCACAAAAATGCAATGTATTTTCTTTCAAAATACAAGCCACAGTGTGAAAATGATGTTGTACATACATATCACAAATCTAATGTTATGTCATTTAAATTTCACACAGAATCCATGTGGTGTTGTATCATTCGAGTTACATGTATGAAATCCATGTGATGTTATTCTGTTTAAGTTACATAAGGAATCCATGTGATGTTATTTAATTTTTAAATCACATATGGAATCCATGTGATTTTATTTCACTTTTGAATTACATATGAAAGCCATGATTTTACGTCATTTGAATTGGATAAGGAATCCATGTTATATCATCCAAGTTGCATAAATCGTCCATGTTATGTATCATTTAAGTCACATATGGAATCTATGTGATGTATGATTTAAGTTACATATAGAATCCATTTAGTGTTATATCATTTGAGTAACTAAAGGAATCTTATGGTATCTGTTTGTAATCATATATTTGAATTACATGAAGACTCAGTATGTCATGTTATACTATTTAAAGATGCTTATGGAATTCATGTGTTTTATCATTTGAATTACATATATGAAATTTAAAGTTTCCCACTTGTGCCTCAAATGTAATTATATTGCTGTGTAAAAACTGTTCAGGAATGTTTATACCCTAACACTTTCTTGCAGGTTTCATTAAAAAAAAAAATAGACAAAAATACTTTTCTGTCATTAATTAGAAAATAATTACACAATGAAACTTATAAATTTATTTCATTAAATATCAAACTATCTGCATTTGTTTCAGACTCCCATCAGTCACTAATCAACCAGACTGAGGCATTTGTAAATTTATTCTCAAAATAAGTTAATTTATAGAAAAGAACTCAGTGAATCACACTGTATTCAGAAATTTGTATTTGTACCTCTTTTAATGTTTGTGTACTTTTATTCATGCCTTGTTCTCCTTTATTTAAACTGCCAAAGCTTTATTTCAAGCACACCCACTTATTCATTTTCTTAAGAGTTTATTTTCCTTCAAAGATGACATCATAACAACACTGTAAAGTAATTAAAACATTGGGATGTAATAAACAGAAAATTACTGCAGCAGCATGACATCAAAGCCAAACACCCCACTGCAACTTGTGTAAAATCTGCTGAGGTTTGAATGAAAACTATAATCATAGGGGAAAAAAAAACCCAGATTATTTACCAATTTTTCGAACTCAAGTTACTTAGTATTTTCACCTTCTGTACTTATTTCTAGGAGAAATACATGAATGTAACTGAATTTACCAGTCTTCTTGAAACTAATGAAGATGTGAATTATTCAGCCCTGGTTTGTCCATAAAAAACAAAAATAAACCCACAAAAAACCAAATTACGGTTTGCTTTACATAAAATGGCTTTAACACTGTACATTTTAGATCATATTTGGATTACATGTGAAATTTAAACCATTAAACATAATCCACATGTGACATGTAAGAAAATATTGTCATTTCCTGTGTAAATAACTACATCATCAGCAAGCAATTGTGATTGGTTTCATTATTTAAATTGATCAGATTTCTTTAACTAAAGTCTGCCTCAGAAGCAACTGTCACTTGCTCTAAAGCAAGTGCCTATTTATTCAAACAACCAATGAAGCAGAATATGAATAAAATTTTATACTGTATTGAGTACATTTTTGTATGCACAGCTTGAAGCTAATTGGTTGGAGTTCTCGTGCATCACCACTTTTGAAGTTTACAAATTTTGCATAAACTGTGTACCCTGGTGAACAATTCAAAGGTATATAATATAGCTAAAATGAAACTTTATCATCAACATCAGGCCTGGTGTTTAGTGTTATTTAATTTGTTAAATCTTGTCAACTTCTTTGCAATGCCACATTTGTAGTGAAAATCATACATACTTAAAGGAAATAAATATCATTCTAAACAGTTCTCCACACTTGCTGATTCTGTAAACGTTACCAGCTATTGAACTAAGCTAAGCTGTTTACACATGTAAATGTTGCATCCTAAGTCTTCATATCTTCAGAACTTTCCTTATCATATGGGAGCCAGGTATTTACCTGGTAACTTTACTATGCATGTGACTACTTTAAGAAACAAAACAAACTTGTATCCCCATTAGGGGGGCCGCCCACCCCTCTTTTTACTTTGGCAACTACGCCTCCAACTTTAAATCTAATGAAAGGTCCTGTATTTTCTCATTAATATTTAAACTGATGTAACTGGAGCAAAGACAAGGCAATAATTCATTGTGTCGAGTTATCAGCAATAATTCACAAAAATAGATATTAGACCAATATAAGCAGTCCCAATGCACACAAAAACAATGCAATAAGAATTCTGAACAACCCTCCTATACAAAAACAGCATACCATTCTTACAAACCTGGGCCATGAATTATTCCAATAACCTTGCACAAAAAAGTACAAACTGAACAGCCATAAAATAGAACATTTGTTGCATATATATATATATATATATATATATATATAT
>QKMX01051452.1:0-10615 GCA_003401595.1 Venustaconcha ellipsiformis
TCACAAAACAAAATGTTAGAGATCTCAGCAAAACTAAAGTTAAAATTATGGCTAAAATGTTTGTGAAACCTCACCAGAATTTCAGTGAACGTTCTGGTCAGAGCTTTGTGAAATCTCACAAATATTTCAGTGAAATTTTAATGAGGTATCGCCAAAATGTCAATGTCAATGAAAGTTTTGGTCAAAATATTTGTGAAATCTCACCAAACTGTGATAATAAGAGGAATCTAGGCTAAATAAGTTAAATAAACAAATTCCGCTTTATAGACTAAACAGATTCGTCCATATTCCACCCAGAATCCACCTAAAATTTGTAAGTGGATTAATCCATGGCTGGGGCAAGTTTTTGTACAGAATTTACATCAGTGTATGAATTATTTCAGCAGCATCAGGGTAGAGATGGCTAAAGGACTGTGAATTCTAATATCATATTTGTTAACCTCCTCAACCCGAATGCAAACGCAAAACTCAAATTCTGTTTTAATTTATTTATATCACTATATTTTCATGAAATTATTCATGATATTTAACATGGCTCAACAAATGAACTTACAAATATTTGTATTTAAATCAATTTGTTCGAAACTGAGTCTTAAACTCTAAGTGTGTAACAAAGTTGCGGAGTTTCATGAGTGAGGCCTGAATATCATTCTATGTGGTGGACTTGGCCCTCTCCTCCCCAACTCATTGGGTGTACTAATCAATTAAAATCTTAGCAGATCCTTTTTTTAATGTGTGTGTGTGTGTGTGTGTGTGTGTGTTGCTGGGGTCAGGGAGATGTAATACATACAGCTAGAATTTTGGAATATTTTTGCTTCATCCCTATATAAAATTGTATGATTCAGTTTGCACAATAGCTTACAACTTATGGTGAATTGATACTGCTCACAGGTAACAAAAAATACACACCATCATAACATATTATAAGGATGTTATAAAACAGGTGACATATTCCTCTTATTGCCCTTGGTTAAGAAAAATAGCATAATCAAATCATATTTTTACAATGTGTGTAAATTGTTGTTATTCAATCAAACATGACTGCTTCCTTGTATATGCCCTGAAGGACTGTGACAGTACCATTATTACTATAATGAAGCTTTAGATAAATATTTAGCTTACTGACAGATAGGAGGTTTACATTCAAAGGATAGAATCCAAATGGGAGGTAGAGCTAAAACAGGAGGGGAAAGGCAATGAAATCTTACTATCCTCCTCTCATGCCTACACAGTATTTACTGTTAGTACTCTGCTTATTATTTAAATGTGTTCTTTTATAAATTTGGATGTAGCAGCCATACAAAACATATGGTTATTGTACACAATTTTGACAAGGGGAACAGCTAAGCAATTTTCTAAAGCAGATGGTCTCTAACCTGGTGTGGGGATATTTAAGGAATTTATAAGAGAGTACATGTAGTTTGAATTTTGTTTTTTTTTATGTTTGTCAATGTGTGCACTTATCAATGCCACTTATGGCTTTACATTACAAAAAACGTGCCGCTGCAAAATTAACTCAACATGCATGGGGAAGTCTGATTTAGCTTAAGCTAACAAATCTTCTATCTATGGACTAGTCTTACCTGTCTGCCTGTGTGGTGCTACCGCTCTTTGCAGAACCTTCTTTCACCTCTTTCATCAGAAGCTTTTCATGCTTCTTGGAAAACTGGTTGATCAGCTCGCGTACTGTAGGTATTTTTGGTGGCCGCGTTCTCCTTATCATCCTGACCCTAATTCCATGGTTGGAGTAGAGTTTGGACAGCAATTGGCTGTCAGAAGGAAACCGTATCCTTACACTAGCATCCATAGTCAGATTCATATCACGGTCTGACAAGGAGCCCCGATCTGCTTCCATCTGAATGAAATGTTACAAGACACTAACTCTGCTCCTGACCAACTGGGTGGAGTCAAATGTAGGTTAAGCTTTCACAGACAAATTTTTCATTCATATAGGAAATGGTTTAATCCCAGAATATATCCTTTAATTCAGAGTGTGTCATTCAAAAAAGGATATAACGGTGCACAAGTATTCACAATTGATCATCAGTAATGTGCATATACTCAAATGATTATTCTTCAAATGTATTCAGAGTACAAGACTCACTTGAATGTATCAAAAGAACATATGAAGATTCATTTTATATCAACATGAGTAGCCATCGCCATGGAAACTATTCATCCATATTAATCAATTAATGATTCAGCCTCACAGTTTGTGTGAAATAATGAAAAAAACACTGGAAGGGCTACGTTGTGAATGGTCCAGAAATAGATTTTTAACAGAGATATCTTGGTAGCAAGGTACCAACAGTTTAGGATTTCTCATCATACACTGCAAAATATAGAAAATTATAATAAACTATACCCTTGGCATGAGCTTCAGAAACATTCTACTTGAAAATCTATTGAGAATTGTAATTATTGTATTTGTCCGTTACTGTGGGAAATGAAATATAACTAAAGCATGTTGAGTTAGACCATCTGGATGTTCTCTATCTATCTTTTACAAAAACTTTTCTCCATCTAATGGTGTCAAAGAAAAAATACAGTATACTTCAGTATGTAGAGGTTTGATGTGGTGTATTCTAACTGGTACTGTGCACACTAACCACACAGCAATGCAGATTTAGACATGTTAGTACAGTGGATCATTCTAAAAGTAGCACCTTCTCTGTAGCCAAATTGCCTTTGCATGCTGCCTAGATATTATGGTCTTAAAAAAGCCATTCTAGCACCAATCAAACACTGTGGCCACACTATAGAACATGCTATTTTCTCTCTCCCAATTTTGGGAAGTGTTACTGTGTATGAATTTGTATGATAAGTAAAACACAGTAGATATCTACTCCAGTATCATTTCTGCAATTATGTAAACTGGTGACACATTGTTCTGAATACTGACTTGCTCCACTCCAAACCCCCAACAACTATGAATACCTGGCCTTTGGCCTCATCTAGTATGTCAGGCTGCAGAAATTTAAATACACCATCACTTTGGTTTTGATATTTAATTTATATTCTCATCCATCACTGCAGCAACATTACACCCATCCTGCAATTTAAATCACAACCTAATTCCTACATAAAATCTTTAATCAAGATCAAGGAGTCGTATTGTCGGATTAATTTCTCATACCATTTCAAAATAATACCAAGTTTGTGTCAGTTTCTCTTAAATATTCATGTGATTACTTAAAAGCAATCAAAACCTTTAATCATGCACGTAAATTTATATTATCACTCTCCTGAATGCCAAAACTAAATGCACAAATACAAGAACAAGTATTTCAAAAAGGAAACAATTTTTTTTTTGGCAGATTTTGTTTTTACCAACCCAATGGAAACTGTAGACCCAGCTTTAATGACTGTCATGCTATGCACGGAGTCTGCAATGTTCAGTTTGGTTATTATTCCAATAATAACAGCACAAATGCTAATCTAGTGCCATAAATTGAATCTACATTGTTCATGCTAGCTACGATTTCAATGTAACAGCCTAGATGCTGATACACTGCCCCAATAAGTGTTGACAGATCTGGATGAACATTGTTCAGTTTTGTTGCGATTTGAATGGAACTACCCATAAATTGCTGGTAGATATGGGTCTATGTTGTTCACTCTTGCCATGTTTAAATGGAGAAGCATAAATGCTCCTCTTCTGCCCTATAAATTGCTGGCAGATCTATTCTCCACTGTTTAGTCTTGCGACAATTTCATTGGAACAGTATAGAGATGTTGACATACAGCCACATTACGAATAACTACATCTAATGTTCAATCTTCATTAATGGTGGCTCTGTGGTTAGCATGTTAGAATTGTGAATACAACAAGGTTGTGGGTTCAAAAAATTCTGCCATCAGATCAGTATATGGACTGGCCTCTGAAGTTTATCCTTAGGCAAAGCATCTTACTTCAATTTCCTCTGCATTATAAAACTAACTTGTGTTGTTGTACCATGAACCAACAAACTCACTGTTTCAAGCCATAGGAGACAATCTGCTACACTCCATTATCAACGATGGATGCCTGTGTAGCGATATTATCATTTTTCATGAATATACATAAGCAAACACAAGTCATGAACAAAACAATGCAACACATAACTGAAAGTGCCAGTTTGATTGTGTTTGAATAATAACCTTTGCTTGACTGGTTCAAACAGTGTGAAAGATCATGTTCGGTCTAGATGATTTTGCACATGGTTGCATTGATGGGTTAAGCAGGCTTATGTATAAAGTATTTAAATGTATGTCAAATGTGAAAATTACTGAACAAACAGCCATGGGTGATAAAGAAGCACAGTGCATGGCAGTGATGCATGGAACTAAAACATACAATATAACCTTTCTAAACATCCTGGCCCTTTTTCATTTAACTTCTTAAACTCAAAATTGCCTTTGTGGCAAGTCTTATACTGGTTAAAATGTTACAAAGAAACTGTCAAATGTAACAGATGTCTGCACATAAATGTACAGGTGACACTTTGTATATGCCAATTTGATTTATGTACTTTCATTTATACTTTTAACACCATTAATAATAAAGAAAAACCATTAAATCTGCACCACTGCTCATTTTTACACCAATGCAGCAGCAGCATGTGCTTTGAAGTGCATGTAGCTCACATACATTGTATGCATGCATGCAAGTCTCATCCCTCACCAAGACAGCACTGTTACTTTCAATTTATGCCAATTTGGATTCATGCCATAGCATCAGGAACACATCTATGACATTAAATCAAGCATCACCTGTATTGGTACTCTGAAATCTATATTTTAATTTTTTTTTTCTTCCTGCAAGCTTTTTATTTGGAGTTTTGTGTACTCAGCTAAGGAGTTTGGACCTGGTTTTCCTTAATGAGTGAAGATATACCATATACAATTGCTGTAAGTGGGGTCCAACTGCAACTGCACTGTTACTTTCAATTTATGCCAATTTGGATTCATGCCATAGCATCAGGAACACATCTATGACATTAAATCAAGCATCACCTGTATTGGTACTCTGAAATCTATATTTTAATTTTTTTTTTCTTCCTGCAAGCTTTTTATTTGGAGTTTTGTGTACTCAGCTAAGGAGTTTGGACCTGGTTTTCCTTAATGAGTGAAGATATACCATGTACAATTGCTGTAAGTGGAGTCCAACTGCAAATCACACTGTTTGCAAACTGCAAACTACACAGTCCCAGATCTGTGGCAGATCTGGGTCTATGCAGTTTGTTAGGAGTAATTGATATAACATTGACCCTTATCTGTTGAGATGTATTATGTGATGGCAGAAAGGGGCCTATGTTGCTTGCAGATGGACTTGGCATAGATATGAGTACATATGGTATTAAAGTTTCTTTGAATTTCAAAAAGTTTTGTTTACAATGCTAATTATTTCCTCTCAGTTGCTGACTCATTCATAAAGAAAACTGTTTTGTTCACAAGTGTCTAACAAACAAAATTGAGAATTGTATTGCTCATAAAGTAAACTTTTTATATACAATAGTGTAATTCAGAATATACTCATTACCAAAGTATTTGTTGAGTCCAAAAACATTGTGTTTGGTTTATTGTTCACTCATGAACATTTGCAAATTAATCTTAATGTGAGATCTAATTCTTGCTCATAACAAAATATAATGTACCAAGAAGATAAAGGCCTATATTTCCAAGTTGAATGAAAACATAATCAGTCATACTGTAGAGTTGCTAAACTTCTGACAAATTAAACCTATCAGATGGAAATTATCCTCACTAATATGAAGGGATGACAGTACAGTGACAGGTCCAACTACTACTTTGAGTGGTCTAATGTATTTGTCTATTTTCAGAGAAATGTGTAAAGTAAAATGTACCTATATAACATTAAACATTGCTGTTGTATCACAAATAATGGTGATCCTAATATGCAAATAAACAAATTCACTGAAGAGACTGATGCCACACTGGCCAATTTCCTTGAATTCAAGATAGGATCATTTCTTTTTTTGAGCTGCCAAGTACTGAAATAATAATCTCTTATATTCTTGAGTACTAACAAGATTATCATGAATCCCACGATGGCCAAACTATAAGATAAGCACCATCTTTAGTTAGAACTAACTAGAGATCATATGAAGTCTTTTTACTCAAGAACAAAACCACTTTTTCTGAGTTACTAAAAGCCCTTGTCCTTTGACCTTTTGACTTGTAAATCAATATGCCCTTTCCATACTGTGCATGTCTACAACAAACTTTCACTTAAACCATTTTCCTTCTAAAAATAAGTTAATTTCACCTTGACAATTCAACTCTAAAAACATCAGTGCAAGCTATCCATGATGTTTATTTCAGGCATGTGATATATAAATAATGTTATTGTGAGGAAATGTTTCTCCTTTAAAACAGTGACCTTGACTCTGTACCTTTTAACCCCAAAATCAATTGTTTTTTCTCACTCTAAGTGGAAGCTATTTACACTCTAATCCAAGTATATGATGCAGAACTTATCTTATTGAGCAGAAACCATTTTCTCTCTTCAGTTACACTATGTCCTTTGACATTTGACTCTGAAATCCATATTTTCCATGTTTATGATGCAGAACTTATCTTATTGAGCAGAAACCATTTTCTCTCTTCAGTTACACTATGTCCTTTGACTTTTGACTCCGAAATCCATAGTTTCCTCTAGTATAAGCCATCCAAGTATATGATGCAGAACTTATCTTATTGAGAAGAAACCATTTTCTCTCTTCAGTTACACTATGTCCTTTGACTTTTGACTCCGAAATCCATAGTTTCCTCTAGTATAAGCCATCCATGTTTAGTAGATGTAGATGGTAAAGAAATGAACTTCTTGTGCAGAAAATGACATGTTCCCAAACAGACAAAATGACAGACATGGTCATGTGTAATATACTCTACCAAAAGGTAATCATATAAAATTGTGCTGTGATTTAGACATTAAATAAAGATTTTCTGTGAAATACAGGTTGAAAGTTATGACAATCAGCATATTTTGCCATACAAATAAGCCTTGTACAATGTGCAAAGTTCTTTCTTATTCCATCAAGGATTCTAGTATTTAAATGTCTCACCTGTGCATTGTTTTATGAACTCCCACCATTTATTACATAACACAGTTGATTTAGGGAAATATGCCCATATCATTGCTTTTCTATAGAAAACACTTGAAGAAAACCTGTACACAAAATCGGATGAATGTGAACAAAAATGACACAACTTTAGTTAACAGATATCATCTGAAACACCTGATCAACCTGATTTCACATTAATGTCGGTTTCACACAGTCACATTGACTAAAATTAAAAGGCAATCTCATACCTTGCTCTTTTAGTATTCAAACCTTGTGCTCTTTTAGTATTCAAACCTTGTTCTCCACACACACCAAATATGCCAGTACAATCTCTTATATGCATGACTTCAGAGTGAAACACAAATAACAAGATCTATTATTTGAATAGCACCCCATTCAAGAAGCGGGCATAGATAATTTATGCTCCAAAATACTTGCTTCTTTCTATTCAAAATTTAACCAGCACAGCTTAAATGGATATCAATGCAATCCCTAAAGGTCACAACAGATATTATTGCATGTAAAGATCTATATGTTACTTCTCTCTGTTGTAATGTGAATTCATCTAAATGAAAATCAAACTTCTTAATTTATTTACTAGACTGCAAAAAGTTCACTTGCAGCAAACATTATCCAGTACAAAAAAGAAAGCACTATTTTCTACACCAAAACATACAATGGGAACAAGTTAACTTTTACAGAATTTCTAATCCGAGTTGCAAAGCCTGATAGGTCACAAGGAGAAGATAAGTACTTGTTGAGAATGTTTGCAAATTACAATTATCTTATCTATCCACAACAGACATGCACAACTCTAATCTTCAAAGGCCTTTGCATGCTTTATCTTAAGGCTCTTCTTGAGTATACAATGTACAAACACACAACTGACAAAAATGAATGTAGGAAGAATAAATTCTCTAAAAAAAATCTACAAAGGCTGATTATAAAATAAATGTTACTTGCTTGGTAGTCCATGAGACTACAAGGGTTTAACAAGCAAATAAAGTTGCAAATTTATTAAATGAAATCTGTCCTAGAGGACACCACACATGAAGTACACCTAGTTAAAATGAAAATTTATTAACCCCTCAAGTCGACTCAGATGTTGACCTTATATCAAGCACAGTACAATGAATATTTTTCCATATACTCAATGTTTGCAACAGTTATGCATCCTTGTCATCATTTTACTCTACACAATTCTTTTCCACTGGGACCATGGGTGATCACAAAACATATGACCTCTCGCACAGGATTAGTGACATTCAAATTCTCTGTGCATGGGTTCAAGTCTCAGCTCAAGCAATGTGGGAGTGTGAGAAAGCTTGTCATTAGCTTCTTATGGGTGTGGGGGCCTATCACATGCTTAAAAATGGCATAAAAACCCATAGAATTAAACTTTATAACACAGCAAGTCTGACATAAAAACGGATAAAAATCATGAAAATACTATGTTCAGAGTGAAGACAGTGACATCAAAATGAATCAACACAGTTGCCCAGTCTTGAAAATGTTGGTAACCTAGGGAGCATGTAACACTGCCTAACCTGATGAAAATCCCAAATATTCTTACATTCTCTGGCTGTTAACTTCCAACAGGTCTAATTGAAGCATATCTGATAGCTCTTTCAAAAGTAACATTTCTCCATATTAAAATGATGCATAGATTATTTAAAAGTATCACCATGAAAACAAACACCATTAATTTGTCTCTTATTAATATACATGTATTGAGTAGATTTATTCTCAAGGTGTGAAGCTATATCTACTTTACACATGGTAAAATAAGAAGTAAAGTTTTATCTGACAGAGCCAAGTTTTACCTGGTCAGAACTAGGGAACAAGTGCCTTTTTTGAATTCTGTGAAGGACATGTCCACAAAGAACAAAATTTACTGGCTTCTTGATTGTTATTATAGGTAAGTATCTCACTGATAAGCAAATAAAGAGGACATTTGTAGCATTAGTAAAGTCAATGGCATATATATATTTATATATACCCAACTCATGATAAATAGTCCTACTTCCATGCTATGAAGATTTATGACAAAAACGTCTCAATGACCAAGACCTTTGTTCAAGATATGTGGTCCAGAAACTCAAACTAATATGAAGAAATATTTCTTTCTTACTAGAATTGCTGTAAAATAAGATCTCTAGACCCCAGAATTTACAGGTTTCTTTATTTGCCTAAGTGCAAGTAATCACAAATTATTTTGGTCAAGGAACTTACCCTACAATTAAAGCTATTCTACAAAACCAATTCTTCTTAGAACCACAGTGACCTTGATTGTTGACCCCAAAATCAATGATCCTGTTCAAATAGCTTAAGTGCAAGACATCCACAAACTTTGGTCAAGGTATATGGATGAGAACAAAAGTTATTATGTAAAAATAAAACATTTATCTTCTTTTTTTCTTTTTGACTAAACTTATAGCCTTTTAACCCCAAAATCAATAGGTTTCTTTCTTACTCACATGTAGGTCATGCTCAAACTATGGTACAGTCACAGTGACCTTGTCCTTTGTCTTTCACCCAATAACCAATTGCTTTTTTCTTAGAGTGCAAGCCATCCATAAAGTTTGATCCAAGTAAGTGATACAGAACTAATGCTATTGTGCAGAAACTTATTTAGGTCAGGCTTGATTGTTGGCCTTTTTCTTCTTAGATTCAGTGACCTTGACATTTAACCATTTACCTCTGAAATCAAAATATTTCATAATACTGCACGCAAAAAGTTACAATTGTATTCTCTTTTACTGTAAGAATGCCCTGGATAGTATTGGTTTTGTTGCCAAATAGACCATTAATCATGGATTATGTTTAGTTCTGTCAGATGACTGTGACATGTATAGTTTTACTCACTAGGTTCTTTTATTTTATCATTTGTGTATAATTGAATACCTCTGAGAATTCTGAATTTTTCCCACATTTCCATTAGATCATTAAAATTTCACATATAATCATGACATCAGATTTAAATGACTGTACCAAAATATGATTTAGTTGTGTGTATTTCCAGCTGATTTCATAGGCTTGGCCCTGTAATATTGGCTGTAACCCAAGATGTTTGCTGTAGGAAACCATGTGTCACACAAGCTCAACATCTGAGAGGTCAATGTTTCATGATCTGGTCTTTGTATGAAAGAGAGGTTCCAGAGGGTTGCTTGGTTGACTGGGAGGACATACAATAGTTAGGATCAATCCTTGCATTGTACCCTATTAGAGCGCAAATGGGATACATCACATTTGTCACAAGAACATCCTTTACTGAACATTGTATTTTCATAAATTCAGAACAATTACTTAAATAGTGTCACAGATGTTAATATCACATCGTAGCTTCAAAACATCATGTTGTCAGCAGAGTTTGACCAAATAATATTATCCACATCTGTTATGTGTACAAGGTATTATGTATTTCTGACCAGACAATAAGTAGAGCCATTCTGCAGCAAGAGCACATAAATCCAGCAAACACTGGTGGAAAACTTCTCAACACTTCTTCTGACCACTCTGGTGGCCTAGTGGTTAGAGCATCCGCCTCG
>QKMX01051457.1:0-16607 GCA_003401595.1 Venustaconcha ellipsiformis
ACACACACACACACACAAACGCACACACACACACACACATTCTCTTCTGTTTGCGTCTGCACAAGGACGGCTTGGTGTATTTCTAATGCATGTCTCATAAAATGTTATAAAATGTGTACGTGTATTTCGCAAGAATTTTTGACTTTTCAGAAGTGTAATGTTGCGTTGGTGTTGGCTCTAGAAAATTGTATAGGTCCTTTTTGGTGAGACATGTTTCTCAACATTGGGAATTATGTTGGTCAGAGTGACATTTTGGAAGAATTTTGTTACATCATAATGAGTTAAAACTTCGTTTCAAAGACATTTTGTTCAAGAAAGAATATGTATTTATTTCAGCTTGATGTTTTAAACAAGTATTGTAGCAACGGAAGCAGCATATGTTTACCAGGTGAGCACCAATAAAATTGTTCGTACACTTTAGCTACAGCTGACCCTGGTACCATCGCAAACTTAAAAATAAATTCCAGTCTTTTTTACCGATCACTTTATTTCGGCATTATGAGATTGCGAACTATTTGCAAGACATATTTATCTACAAAAGTGAAGCGTCTAAGAACGTCTAAAGCTACGCACGTTTGAAACAGAAGATTTGACCACGGAAGTGATCCAACGAGCATTGACAAAATAATATGTTTTGCAGAAGCACATGTCACACACTTTTATGAATATTTCTGCTTAGTTTAAATTACAACGAAAGCATTTGTTACATTGACTTTAACAAGTCAGCCAAACAGGGTAAAGGGACTAACAGTTTATAATTGTTTTGTTAGTCCTAACATACATATGTGTCCATCGAACTGGTCTGCGTAGTAAAGATTATATCCAAAACTGAATAGTAAATCAGAAGATGACATCAGCTTTGACGTTGCGGGAAAATAAAATCTGGTCTATCCAATAACGAGGAAGAATAATCAATTATGAATGCTTTACTTTATCAAAGTTGTTAAAAAAATTTGTATTGTTATGAAACAATTGATCAACGACGGAAAAACTGGTTTGTTTCATTTTTTTTCTCAAAGAAATAAGTGTCAACATTTTAACGAATCTTCTTGCATTAGAAAAAAAAGTTGCCCGAGACAGGAAAGCAAATATGATACATTTGAAAGGCAAACAATGAAAACTAATCGCAATGATTATAAAAAGTAAAGTGTATTGTTCAGAGTGAAAGCCTATAACAAAGATATTACACTATAAAAACATTCTAGATTTTATTTAGTATGTTAGATAAATATGTACCTTGCTAAACGGATAGGTTTAGATCCACTGACCCCAGACCCCTCAAAATAAGCAAAGAAAACATTTATAATAGAATTGATATACGAATCTTTGACATTACGTATATTTTAAATTGTATACGGAATCCTACGTTATGTCATAACCATTGCATATTTTTCTTAACATTTTGCTTATATTGATGTAAAAAATGTTTAAGAAAGAGAATTTACCACAAAAAAATTGAAGATAGAAAATATTTCGCCTTTCAATACATATTAATTTATCTTGATAAAGATTTGTAAGGTCGAGATCAAGTAAGGAATTCGTTGTCAAGATTGGCAGATGATTTTATCAGCTTTGTACTAATGTTAGGTCAAAAAGGAGAACCAGGTATACCAGGGATACAAGGATACCCCGGAATACAGGGTGTGCCAGGGCCTTCTGGTGCTACAGGAACTAAAGGTAGGAATATCTGTACATATGGGATATAAGCGTTTGCATGTATCTGCGTACATGATAGAGAAAGATAAAGCTGGGGTAGAGGAAAAATCAATGCGTCCAGCAAGTCGGGTTGGTTCTAAAACGATGACGACTGAATTGTTTTCGAGTTTCGAAGTGCAAACCCCTCGAAAAAAAACTGGGGGGAGAAAATAGCGTTTTAGCGCATACAAAATTCTGCTCAAACTCTGACCTTGGAGGGTTACCAAAACCTTTGACAGGAAGTGTTTTAATTGAATATGGAACGCAATGGGGTATTTGTAACTACGTTATTTGCATTTTGTTTGCCAGCAGATTTCTTGTGAACTCTATACGTACATTTTATGCAAAGACATGATGGCCACTCAACCTTTGGATATGCACGACAGACTCAATTTGTTAAAAGTGTTTCGCTTTCATTTCAATACTTTTCTACCTATGTGTGAACTTTATATGCCTGCGATAAAGTGTGTTGCTTGTTTGTTACAAGAACATTGGAAAGATGTGCCTGACTGAAAAAGTATTGATTTCTGGTTTGCAAGAAGTGGTTGACTATTTCAAAGATTTGTGTGATTGTTTTAAGAAATCGAATTGACTTAAAACCCAAATTGAACAATGTGACATTTTAACCCTTGTTAGCAACAGTGGCAGAGGAACAGGACACAGAGATAAACCAAATTCTGGACAGCAAGTAAGGTCGTTGACATCGACACGAATGAAAGGCTGTGATGGAATTAACAATTAAAGAGTATACATGGTGTATAGACATGAAGTTGGTGTGTATCCCAAGAAATTCTAGGGTACACTTCAATGGACAATGTTGAAAATTAATTTGTTTGTATTGCACTTTGATCATTTAAATTTGAATCTTATAAATATACATTGTCATTTCACTCTTAGATGTTTTTGTATTTAATGTAAAGATGTAATTTTGAACACTCAATAAAGGCGTCCTGATAGGATATAATCTCTTGCCTTGTCTATGTCATTCTCAAAATTCTAAACACCTTAGCTATATTTACATATTCCTCTTCTACCTCCTCTGATATCAAAGTCTTTGATCGTTCTAGTTGGAATGCTATTCTTTAACATGTTGATTGCTGGAGAGGATTGATCGAGCACAAAACTATCTGATTAATCGTCAACACCAATGCATAGTGTGGTGAAACAAAGAGTAGCAATCGGCTTACAGCCTTCTTCAAGATACTCAAAGAGAATCAATCGTCTTTATAGAATCCTAATGCCTAAGCAGAACCCAATAAAAAGAACTCCTCTCCCAAAGACATCCCAAAAAAGAAAAAAAAAGTGATAGGGCCAGGTCACATCCTCTGAAAAAGAAAAGCCTCAAGAAAAAAGAAAAGTTCCAAGAAAAAGAAAATACCTACCACTAAGAGGGACATTGCTGCTTGGACGCAGCCGTACTCCTAAAATCACGTACATCAGGTACCGTGTCTGTTCATGATGCCGACCAAACCCGACTGAATGTGCGTCTTTTCCTATTTGATGATAAAATGGAAGCGGCTGCCCTAAAACGTACCCTCCCTCAAGATTAAAGTCAAAGAGATATCGGTAATGTTACAAGGTTTAGAAAATGTATTCAAACAAGAGCGGACACTATTCAGTCCGTTGCAAACTCCCCAACATGGAGTGATGTCATATCATGATGATAAGATGTACCGACAATCAATGAAGACGATTTCCAGTAAAAACAAACGACGAGAATCAAGGCGATGAAAGGAAAATGATGTCCCCCTCCCAAGAAGTGCACACTGTCATTCTAATGCCGAAAAGAAAAAGAAAATGACTGCCTCTTTGTTTGTAAAACATTGGGACTTGTTATCGGTACTGGCTAAATCCCATCCAATCATGCGAAAATAACTAATTCAAACAGACACAAAATATCATCCATACCATTTGTGAATGTTGTTTCAACGTCTGTAAGGAACGATGCGTCTGTCCAACATCATAAATAACGCTCAGGAAAGTACCTCGTCAAATAGACAGAAAGAAAACACCCGTCAAAAGAAAAAGATGCTGATGCGAAATTTTGAATATCCTAATAGGATCGTTTGCTCAGAAGAGTTGATTCTCATTTGTTTTGAGGACTTGCTGAAATGGTTTTATCAAGGACCAAGAAACAAGGAAGCGGAAGAAGATAAAAAGGATCCCTTTTTTGGAAAGACGTCAAATGTGTACTTTTGGAATCTCAGGGAAGGACGAAAGCTTACTTTAGTGCCCTACTGACCATGGAAGGGATACCATCGTTACGATCAAATCTTGCAACGTGTTCAACTTTTTCACCCGAAAGGTTTAAATGAAACAGCTAAACCGAATTTTAAAGGTTTCGAGACAAAAATGAAATGTCAATCACCACCACCCATGACCAAGACAGACGACGCGCCACACAGATGCTCGAGGAAGACGCACGAGAAGTCATTTAACCTGCGTCGGCTCCCATCCCAAACAAAATTTCAGAGTCCTTATTGACTTCTTCCCACCAAGAAGAATTAAATTCTTAGATTTAAAACATGATGTCGACCCTTTCTTCTTTCTGCAGAAGTTCAAATGACAGAAGATGAGAAAATAAATCAAGAAAAAGTAACCTCTTTGCCACCCAATCACCACCGTTGGCTAATATTTCAGTTAAACATTGCACACCCATATCAGTTTCCAGAAACCGCGAAACCGAGAGTATCTTCAGTGAACAGTGGGTGACTTAATAAAGAGAACCCTGTCAGAGAACCTTTTATCCAACATTTACCATGCAGTGGGTTACGCAGGAATTCAAATTTGTATCGTGCTGACAAAACCTAATTGAAAAGTTTACTTTTATCTCAGGTGCAACGATGGTTGTAAGAATAAGCTACGTACAGGTTCCACCAACCAATTCGACCAAAATATTCCAGCATTCAAACCAAATTAATGGGTATCGATCATCTATGGCAAGCTGATTTAGCCGATTTCTCTCATTGGTCCACCTACAATTATAGCTATACAAGTTTGTTTTATCATCAACGTCATTTCCAAATTTGACTGGTCATACCGTTGACTTCCAAAACAAGCTCTGTGTTAGTGCGAACATTAAAACTGGTGCTGAAATAAAGGTTGTCTTCACCCTCTCCAATAGCATAAAGATAAAGGCACCAAAGTTTGAACCAAGCTTTCGCAGGAAACAAATTAAAGCAAAGAGACATCCATTTTTTCGCCACCGAAAATCTCGAAATCAAAGCTAGCATCGTTTGAAAGTTTTCAACGCACTTTATAGCAACGCATATGAATATATTTTAGGCATTACCACACGTTCAAGTTTACATACATCTTACCTCGTCTAGTCAAAACTTACAATCAATCCTGCAAGCGCCCTGAAAAAGTGATCTCAGACAAAAATGTGGCTGTGTTTGAGCTTTGTGTGATTGTTTGGAATGCTTCCTATTGCCTCCAAGAAATGTGGACTGTAATCGACGGGAGACTGGGTGCGCATAAGTAAACCAAACACATCCTCGACAATGGTCATTTTTGTGAGTGGACCACCAAATTGTTTCGTGTCACTGGACAATTGTATGGTAGTCATCCTCCCGTCCATCGAAAGTATTCTCAATCGAAGAACTCTTAATATAGTCAAACGCTGAATGGAAGACGTGCACGTACGTTGGAAAGGATATTGCCTGAGTTTTGATTCTTTGACCAACGCTTCGCAGGTCATGGACTGTGAAAATGTGACCATCATCTCTTTCAACACATCAGCAGCGGACGCTCCTTCGCAGTGTTCTTCTCTTTAAAATGTACAAACCAATCTTGTTGGTGCTGTTATGTGAACGTGTGCCTGAAACGCAAATTGTCTTTTTCTGATAAATTTTTGTGGTGTATTTTATCATCGAAGTTGACATCACCAACTTGAGTTTGCAACAAGAAGACAAACAATTCGATTACCTTCTTCCCATTCCTTCCTGAAAATATTCCAGTAATATGGGAGCCTTGAGACCTCAGCCAGTCACCACCAGAACATCAGCAACAGTCGTCTTTTGGAATCGTTAGAAACTCTCTTGACAGAGTAACTCCCTGGAAAGTATAACACTCGAATTATGAATAACGTAATTTACACAACATTACCCAGTGAAAATTCCATGTATATTTTTCTCAACATCATCCTGTGTGTTCTTTCAGCTGCAAATTACCTCAGGATATCGAATTGGATGACGAAGAGCATTGGGAAGACGCCTTAGTAGAAGTCATTATCCCTCGCCAGTCCAGAATGTCTGTGCACAATCAAACTAGGTTTCCCCGAAATCCTAAAGGAACAGATGAAATGGATGCGACATGGTCCTGGATTTATAAATCCAAAAGACCATCGCCAGTGAATTTTCAATTGATCAACTATCATATGAAAATTACTAGAGGCTATTATTTTATCGCTCAACGATTGCCAGTATTTTCGACGCTCAGTTATTCAAACCATGGACAAAGATCGAGTCCCATAAAATGGTTCGTCACCTGTATATAAATGTTAGGATGCCAAAACGTTGCCCATCACTGTTTCTTTAAGTTTGTTTGTTATTCTAGATGGAGACACCAAAATGGTCCCGATTTTAAAAGACATTACCTTGAAGAATTGATAAGGGGATTGAATTTGATCTTGGTGAACTCCAATGTGATGGACTATAATGTGGTGGGAAACACAGCCGCGCCGTTACTGAAAGTCATTATTTTAAACTGGATTCTGCTTACTAGGAAGGGGGAAACATGTATCACGTTCACCGTGAATTTGTATTTGCCTGTCAATAAGTCCTATTTCGACAACGTCAACATTGGTATAAAAGAAGATTTATGAAAAATATTCTATTCAAGTAAGGAAAATGACAGAGAAACTATATTTTGATTAAGTTTCTCTAACGACTTGTACTGTATCCTGTGTACAGAAAAATCACTCGACAATGAGGATTCGGTTTAGGAGATATGCTCAAATCTGCATTTTGTTCGATGGCCTCCGTATTCAAGCCTTGGTGAAATAATCCACTTTGAAGCAAGGAAAAGAATTTTTAAAAATGTCATCATCAAAAAGCAAAATCCAAAGAAGTGTTCTTGAGAGCAGGCATAAATGTGTTTCTTCAAACTGGAAAAGACCTTTCAGCTCACCGATAGACTCCTATAAATGCGCTGTTCGCTGTTGACCATGGCATTCCTTCCTCATTCACGCCACAGGAAGGCGAGAAAGACTAAAAAAGGTAGAACAGCCAGAGTATTACACGTCTTTAAATTCCAGCGAATGCATCAAGTCAGAATTCGATTTATTTTCCATGATACCAACCATGATCCCGAGGCAAGGTCCCCAATGGATAGAATGCTCATCCCGTCTCGTGTTTGCCTACTTCAGACTCATCTAATTTGAAATTAATGGACAGATAAAAGATCACTTAGTAGTTACTTTTACTTGAAAATCGGAATTCGATACGAGTAACAATCCTGCAGACGATGAACAAATTAGCTCTAGTCAACTCTTTAATGCATTAGCTGTTCAGCAAAGTAGATTTGTATGTGAAAACAAACTGGTCAGAAACAGCATGTATACTTACCCTTATCAAGCGTACCTTGAAAATCTCTTGACGTGCGAAAACGTAGCGTAGAACACTCATCTGTATGCTTCCGTGGTATGAAAAACTGACACGCCGGACAAGTTCAGCCTTTTAAAGAACGTTAAAAATGGACGCAGTTTATACTGATTGATNGTTTGCATTTGGACATGTGGTTGCAAGACAATTATTAGTTAAACAGAGTGGATGTCCGCCCGAAACTGAATTTAAGCAGTGCCATTTCCCATTTGATGGCTGAAGCTGATAATTACAAAACCGAATTCGAAGAAACCCAACTATACTTGCGTCCCTAGAAGTGTTACTTAAAGTGGGAAAGGACATCATTCTCACTTTGTGAACGACCACCAATTAAGCTGCTTTTAAACTCATATCGAAGATAAAAGACATTTTCCATGTCTTTTAAACCGTTAAGCATTGTTATGACAGTAACGCAAACTCCAATGAAGGCATGATCGAAAATCCTTTGAGTTTCAACACTACGAAGTATCCAAGGCAGAAAGAAATCAGCTGAGACGGCATTGACCTTGTGTACCATTCCATTAGAGCCTAAATTTGACAAGACAAGGAAAATTACTTTGTGGTCGTGCTGCATGTCGCCAATTAGGTACCAACACCAGCCACAGAATTTCTTACTACGATTATGCAGCAGGTTATGAGCTATTGATTTCACTCCCGACCAAGCTATGGAAGAATAAGATCCCTCTTTGGAATACGGAAACTCTTTGGAGATGGGGCAAAATGATGAGCAAGAACAAGAAAAGAATGCACTGCATAATAAAACGACAAAAAAACCCAGTCATCATGTCGAGTTGGACAGAACAGGAAGAATAAATGTTTCCTGTTTTGCTCATCACATGGCTATGAAAACCACAACGCTGACTCACGAACATTGTTTTGGATGTCAATACGATCAGATTCAGCAATATAAATGTATGATAATCAGCAAAGAAGAAAAAATTGGAAGAGTATTTGGATGACGTTTGGTGCCTCATCTCCGAAGAGAAAGTGTTGATACATTGGTTCTATACTTGCATGACTATTCCCCTCTTCCACTGATTACTCTATAAATCCAATACATCCAAGTTCTTTTTCCACAGGGTATGGAGTGGAAGTTTACAGCTACTTACTTGACAGACATTTTCAAATATAAAGTCTGGATTGAAGTGAAAGATAACATGCATACATGGGAACTTCATTAGATTTGACACATGGTCGACACAGCTTCTTGAAATCATGTGGTGTACTTATTAAAATTTACTTCTGATACAATCAAGCCTATTTTATCAACACAGACAACAGTCATCAATCAGGAACCCATTGAGTCGCATTCCACTTATCCAACAATCACAGTGTGTACTATTTTGATTCTTATGTCCCTGTTAAAAATGGTTGTATTATGTATTTGTTGATTTGTATGTTTGTGTTTAAGTAGCTTGTTGTTGAGAATAATCATGATATGTTTTGAATACTTGTGTCTATTGATTTTGGTAGATTGATTCTATGAACATACGCTATTGCCCATTTGTGTCCACTTTGATTACTTTAACGAATTCGTTCCAACACTAACGCAGGGATGTTGTTTTCCATCTCTGTCGGCCGAGTTAGTAAACCACTGGACAAAGGTAGAAGCGCAATTACCCCATCTGTTCGCAAACAAAGTACAACAATCAAAGACCTCTGAATGTGGACTTCTCCATTTACAAATGAACTCAATTTTAAAAAATCCCTCCTCCCGTGAAGACGATGAGGAATCACTCCACTGATTGATAATATAACATTGCACTCAGTCTCATTGGTAAGTAGTCTTCTGAAAAGTACAATCATCGGGGATCTCATCATTAAAACGTTGTATATCAGATTTAGTTACGTTGCAAGAAGCAAGGTAAATTTTCGGTGCGGGACCAAGGTAGTAATTACATTAAAAATGGGAACCACTCTAAAAATGGATGAATCTGCATAATTTTGATTTATACCGAAAACTAAAATTATAGTAAGTAAAATTTTATTTGGAAGCTTATCCTATCAGCAAATGGAAAAACTCAGTAATGATGTTTGATTGATGGAATGTCAGTTATTATACAAGCTTGCTTTAGGTTGTGACATTCGAACCTAATGCGTTGAATTGTAAAATTAAAAACACGTGCTTCAAATACATACAGATAAAAAGGTTTACAATAGTATTTGAATCAGTACCTTAAAGTCTGAAGAAACTTTAGGTTAGGAGGACTCCAAAGAAGATCATTCTACGTTGCATCTTTATGCTAAATTTATTGGAAACACAACAACAGTCCTTGGTACAAATACGTAGGGAAAGAAACGTTAGGAGAAATCAGAGGTCAAAACTATTGTATGTGATGACATGGAAATGCTATAAAATTAGTCTCATTCAATGTCAACTATATAAAACGTTTTCGATATCGACAGTTTGTAAAGGTTTGGGTTGGAGATTTTCCCTTTTCATTCCATGGCATGGTAGTTGGGCTTTTTTGCCTAGAAGCCATAGTTTACAGATATAGTAAATGTATATACTTATACTTGGCATTATTTATAGCGAAGCTTATTTTCTATGATACGCTTGCCAAGTTTTAAAACCAAGGTCACAGTAATATAGAATTAGCCTTAGATTTGTGTTAAATCAGTTTTATTTGCCTATATTTCCTAATCCCTTTGATGGATTTCTTTACACGTGGACTTAATCGGAAGAATTCAAGACAATATATTTGGTGGCGAGCATGCTTTCTCCATTATCCAGATTATCAAGGTCACTGACAGATATAATTTACTGTAAGGTTATTGGTCAATACCTTTTTCATTTGGTTTCAAATCTTCTAAGCGCCTTGATCACTTCTTCATACTTGGGATCCATTATTATATAGCAATAAATTCATTCAGCAACACGGCTCTCGTACTTTAAAAAGGCAACAGTCATATAACATCGTTACGGTTACGTTTCTTAAAAGTTATTTATTATATTTATATTTGCTAGACTAGATGATTGGTATTGTTCATACGTGAGCAGGGTCATCATAAAGCTAGGACAATTCATTCTGCGCCATGCTTATTCAGCCTTTTGACCTTAGCACCAAGTTCACACATTTTACAGCTATATTTAGCGCTTGTTGTTGATGTGCATGCCTGGGCCTTCGTGTTTACATTATGAAATCTGTCGTTACATGTGACAAATACATTAATCGATATGTAAATACATGCACGTATACCAATTACAGGTGAAACGGGAAATGTTGGTGCACAGGGACCTCCTGGATCACCGGGACTGCAGGGCGTTGCAGGACCCAAAGGAGACAGGGGTCTAAACGGACCTAAGGGAGAGACTGGTCTGAAAGGGGATCCTGGTGTGGCTGGAAACCAAGGCCTACCTGGTATGATGGGTAGAATATGGCGTGACTTTCAAGTATCATAAAATATTGTTAACTGCACCCAGATGTGTGTTTGTATGTGCTTGTGTGCAGATTAAACGACCCTGGCAACTATAGGCGATTAACATTAATGATTAAATATATACAATTCTTCAATTCCACTTTGAATAAATTTAAATTTTCGTGGCTATAATAAATTCATTTCATAACAGATGCACAATTTATAATTTGATTATGGTTGGGGACTATATGGGATATATTTGTTTTGCAGACTTTAATTAAGAAGAATTTCCGTTTAGGTCATTTTACTGACTAAGAAAGATTTTGGATATTTATTTTTAAATCAATGATATTTAAACTATGATTTAATTGGAGGTTTTTTTAATCGTTACATAATGAAATGAAAACGCTTATGTTATATGCGTATTTCTTTGATCTCTTTGTGGATATGGGTGCGTTCAAAACCGCCTCTTTAACATTAACACCTTCTGTAAAAGATCTTGGAAATGAACTTATTTATATGCTTCCTGTTTGCCGTTTTACCTGTATTTACTTTGTTCCCTACATATTGAGTATATTGATGTAATTCATATATCAAGGTCGAAGAACGAGTCTGAGAAATCAATTGCAACGCACAGACCCTAGCTCTGGTGATACGGAGCAGGATATCCGCCAGGTATCACAACGAGATATTGATAATTCCTACGTAACAAATTTTTCTATGAAATTGCAGCGGGCGGAGTGGAGGAGAGACACAGACCCGGAATACTTTTTTCAGAAGTGAAGAGATACTATTGAACTCTTCACGATCATCTGCTTCACGTTATCCTGAACTGTATTACCTTGTCATTGGAAAGCAAGAACAATATCAGGAAACGCATAGAGGAATTGAGATTGTAAGAAGGGAGAGAATGGATGGCCAGAGGTGGACAATAAAAAGGCCTGAAAGAGTTTGATGATAAAGTGGATATGATCCTAAATGCTGCTCACCAGGGTAATGTCAGCAGGAGGAATCAATCAAATTTCAGCAATCTCTTATACCATAGGAAAGGAGAGGTTTGGTATTCACAAGATCCAAGCCAGCATCCCTATACCCAACAAAATGTAATTAGAGCTAAGGAAGATACGGCAGGAGCTTCTATCATTGAGAAGATATTTCAGTGATGCTACACAGGAATATAATGTATTACTGCAACAGTTTCCTCAAGTCCTTAGAGCAAGGATTCTTAAAGCAAAGATATCAGAAAACAACTATTCTCATATAGTTATTTTCTGCTATCTTTTCTTTAAGCATAATTGCTTCAGGACACTATTGCAAAATAATAAGGTCATGTAAGAGGGAGGCTTTTATCGCAAATCCCTGCACATTTGCTTCATCTCTCTTTTGGAATAGAGCGGTCTGGACATCCGGAATGTAGCTGAGTGGCAGCAACAGAGTTTTCGAAACAAACAAATTATAATCACTCAGAGAACATTTCTGGAAGAGTGCCCGAGGATTCCACCTGTGGAACCACCATCTTGTACCCTAGAAACGGGGGAGCCTACCAGAAAGAAGTATGTACCGTCGTAAGAAAAGTTAGATTGAGCTCGGCTTCAGGACCAAGTGGTATCCCTTGAAGTTGTGCAAGATGAGACTTATAGTTGGATCTTGCCAACTGATATTAGTTTAATATCATCACAAGATGACTGAATTTGTTATAGATTATTACCATATACTAGAGAGTATGCAGCAGTTAATCCAGCTAATGGTTATGGCAGAGAAATTCACCACTTCGTGGTTAGCACTTTAAAGAAAAATCATCACAGACTGTATCCTTTCAATTATGCTACTTTTTTCTTGGGCATGCAGAAATGGAGATACGAGATCCAATAAACACTTTTTGAGTCGCATGTTAACCAACGGGATTCGTGGGTGAGCTTGTGGTTACCACTTAAACACATGCCCTTGCAAGATGGGTGTTGACAGCACTGGAGGAGACTTATGAGCTCGCACTAAGTTTGCGAAAAGGACTTCCAGGAGCTTGGTGATTAGAAATGGTTGGGTCATTTCTAGCTTGTAATGGAAATACAAGACAAAGGGATTACATCTATTCTGGATAATCTCAGTAATAGCAGGTGCCTTGGCAAGTGGTTTAATGCGTAGCTGAAAAACGCAAACGGCATAATACGGTAAAGAACCAAATAGAAGAAGGGATGCGTAAAATTTACAAATCAGGATTTCCGATAATATTTAAGGAATGGTTGTATCAGAATGGACTACTGTCTTGACTGATGGAGGTTCGAGAGACGGACCTGGATTTTGAATGCTTCGGCTACCATTATCATCAGTATGTTAAAGGTACAAGGTAGCCCAAGCGAGGATTCTCGTGATGCTGAAGCAATTGCAGTAAAGGAATGTTGCTGGTGCGGAGACTTTAATCGGAACTGGCAGAAAATGGTCAGTTTCCCATGAAGCTGAAGCAGCATAAAGTACTGGAAGAGGAACTTTTGAGAACCGGTTACGCGCAGTGCTTGATTGAAATTTAACCAGCTATGAGACGGTCAATGTTCTTGGACGTGCTGCGGGAAGTGGAGAAAGAGTGTCAACAATCATAGACTTTCCACCTAGAAAGCAGAGGAGAATCGACCAGGTGGAGAATTCACCGGGTTTTCTTTACCATATAGAAGAATTGTCTCCTAATTTATCTTCTGCTTAGATCGGTAAATATTCTTTTTTCATATCCAATACATTTGCACAGATGGCTCCTTATTGAGAATCATGTATGTCATTTAAGTAAAAAAAAGGTAGCCAAGAGCACATATTGTCAGCATGCAATATATCACAAACACGAGTCCGCTACAGATGAAGTCTTGATAAATTCCTACAAGAGTTAGCAGCCATCTTGGAAAGGTGTAGAAAGATGGAATACATGAACCAATCATCAAGCCAAGATTTATGAACTTTGTCAAAGAAAGAGACTCCTTAATGAGTTCGCACATGGATGTGGATTTCGAGAAGAAATTGTCGGTCATCGAGTTGGGAGGAAAGAGGTGATGAGACTCGGGAACGATTCGCTGACCAAGTATGTAGAGCTGATGAAGACAAGCTTGAGCAAGGGATGGAGTTCGTGGTTGATTCCGGTAGAAGTGGGAGTTCAAGGTTCTAGGGATAACAGGAAAAAAAACTGCAAAGTGGCATTTCAAGTACAGAACAAAACTGCTGAAAATGTCCAGCTGGCTATTAATGAAAGACACGACCTGACTTCCCATCACCATCAGGTGGTGTCTGTTCAACACCATCGTCCGATTATCAGGGGGTGTTCTGGGATAAGTGGTGAAACACCCCAAATTCGATGGTCTCGGCTGATGATGTTGGTGATGAAGCCGTATATACACCGTATTTCATTTATATTAACACTGTACTGTGCTATGGACATCATCAGAAATTTTAAAAAGATGTTAGCCAGTCTTTCGTAGATTAAACTATAATTATTGGTTTAAGATCTGCTTGAGCAGAAAAACATGTTCATGTTGAAATATAGTTTTAATGACGTAACCCAGTCGAAACTGCAATTTCCTCAAGATAATTAGGTTCTTTGGTCTCTTAAAACGTGTATTTAATGGTTGATCAATCAATAAGGTATTTTTATTAAGAAGCAAAGTTCTGATTCACGATTCACGTCCGAAATACTAGCAACAGTACTCATTTAAATGTGTTTTTATTTAGGCAATGACTCTAGTGTATGAAGTGTTGAAGTTCATTTTGAAATTGTCGAAATTCATTCTTGTGATTCCAAACAAATTTAAGATTGTAGTGTACATCAAACTTCTTCACTCTGTATGGTTTACACTGGACATAATTGTTAAAGTTTGAAAAGTTAGATTCATGAAGTTTTTAAACCATGCGAGCAGTTTCCACTGAGGATATATAGCCTATCATTTTTTTTAAAAAATATTGTACGATCTTGAAAACTTGAAAACTAAGATTTAAAAACAATACAGATATTTGAAGAATAAAGTTTTATTTGTAACTTTATATAAAATATGTTTCATTATTTAATGCAAGCAAGTTTATTCCTACCTCGAAATGTATCTTGTCCAGATTGAAAAATATATTATTAAGAAGCACTGTTGTCTGAAAAAACCAACGGACAGCAATGATGATCTGTTAATACAGAAATTGTAATACTTCAGAGGTTGAGGATGGAGTTCATTGTATTAAGCAAAAAATGTGAGGAAATTATGTTGTTTGTGATGACTTTTTGTGGAAAAGATCTAGTATTTAGGGATTAACAGAGTTGCTAGTTATTCAGCAAAAGGAACTAATAAGGATAGAGTCATCGCTTAGGGTATCGCTTGCTCCTATATGTTCGACGGGTTCTTAAACAGAAAGACTTTCTGAACATATTTAGAAATGATGATGAAACATACTAGCAATCAAACTTATGCAAGCATTCAAATTTTTTAATGCACGCGAATTTAACTTATATACCTTCAAACAGACTCGTATGATCAATTGCAGGTGAAAAAGGCGATGTTGGTGCACCGGGACAACCTGGATCACCGGGGCTGAAGGGTGTAGTAGGACCAAGAGGAGACACAGGTCTAACAGGACCTAAGGGAGAGGCTGGTCTGAAAGGGGACCTTGGTATGGTTGGGCCACAAGGCCCACGTGGTTTAACAGGTAAATTATGACATGGCTTTTCAACATCTTTGAATAATATAGCAGTGTTGAGTTATGCGTTAAATGTTCGTGTTCGTTCCTGCGCATAAAATGAATTAGATCAGGGGACCCTGACTATTGCAGATGTATGACCTTGATGATTAAACCTGGAAAATTATTAAACTCTATTTTAAAAAAAAAATAATAATCAAATAAGGGTACAAAATGATACTATAATTAATACATAAATTTGCAATTCAAAAAGGTTTCGGAACTTTATATATGCAATATTTTGATTGCAGAATTTCATTGAAGACTTAAAATAAGGTTGTTGTCGTTTCATTAATTATATGAATATGTTCGACACAATTTATAAATTACATGCAATTTTGAATATATTTTCTAAGTAAGCCAAGTGACACCAAGGTTAGTTGTAAATATAAGATCTGAATTTGATTACAATGACCACGTAAAAACCGTGATGCTTCATAGGTTGAAGACAAAGTCCATATTATTATGCAAACATATTGTGAAATTAGAAACTTGTGCATAAAGAAATATAATTTTCATTTGTTTGCATTACCAAGAACCCAGCTGCTACAACGTATTTAGGAAGACCTTAATCTGCGTAACAAGGTGAAGCCTGGTTCGCAATATATCTTAGTGAAGACATTGAAAGTACATTTGCTCATGAGATATTTATTTAAAATGTAATTGAATGATAAATGAATCTGACAACAAACTCAAGCACATAAATTACAACGATTGATTTAAGAGAATGATGCGCACCGAGTTAAACAAGTGATAGAAGAAAATTATATAATTACGAACTTGAACTAATCAGATCATGTAACTTGAACTAATCAGATCATGTAACTTAAAGTATTCAAACAAAAACAAAATGCGAAACGTACAAATATTATTGATATATGAATGTATCACCATGGATGAACACAGTTTCATTTCTCACCAAGTGTTTCAAAACATATGAATTGTACAACAAGAAGTAAGTATTCATAGTTTTTCTCCTCGAATAGTCAATGAGCCATCAAGCATGGCTTGCACCTCCCAGACTCCCGATGGATCGCTCAGGTGCTCATTTATTCGCTGCATGTCCGTTGGTCTTGAAGCTTTGGTCCCTCTCTACAAGAAAGCCAAAACCATCCTCTGAGCCAGCACCTCCATTGGGTTATAGCCAATCCCACGTAATTCTAGGACCCACCGATCTAAAATCAGCTACAAAATGACTAGAGCCGTGTAGCACACACAACTATATCTCTCTCTCTCTCTCTCTCTCTCTCTCTCTCT
>QKMX01051519.1:0-13003 GCA_003401595.1 Venustaconcha ellipsiformis
TTTGCTGGTGGCAATCAGAAATGTTGTCTAAAGACCCCAAAAATAATTCTCAAACGGTAATTTGCGTTGAGACTGTGGTCATCGTGAGAAATTAAATCGTAGACCCTATAAATGATATCAACCGTTCGTCTCTGGTCACTGAGAATCTCATTGAAGGAATCCAAAGCGTACGTTTGGATAACTCACATAACAGTCTTAACGTCATGGTAGTAAAGTATTATTTGAAAACGTAACAAGTTCACCTCTGTCTCCGATAACAGCATCTTGTCGAGAAAACCACAGCAAAGCATGTGTCACCGCATGAGCGGTAGATAGGGATGGATGTGGAAGGCAACGGCTTCCAAATTGGGCCCCCTATGGGTGCATGAATGTATACGTCAAGCACAGACTGTGTGAACAGCTCCAAATGTTCCAGTGATACATACTAAATTGGATGATGAATCGTATGGGAGTCATACTGGTAAATATGCACACATGTGTCAATCGTTTGATGCCGGCCCAGAAACGACCACAACCTGCAATATGCACGTGATATATAACTGTCAAATGCCGATTATCTTAAAAAAAAAAGTCAAACATGTGACTGCGAGGAATCAAAATTGAAGGATATAATTTGGGTTAACAATAATGATTAAGTCTAATACATCTACTTCAGTGTTGATTTCATGATTTTGAGGTCATCAGCATATATGTGGAAGATGATCAGCAGTGTATCTGGCGAGACCGATAATTATAATCCTCGTGGCAATGGCAACATTGTCGAGAACTGCTTTGATTCCTTTCCATCCCTGAAATAGCCTGCGTTGTTAAAAAAGAAAGCTTCGATGCCGTTGTTAACAAATCCAGTCTCGATATCAGACACGTATGGATTATTGTTGCCGGCGCGTATAAAATTGTCCTCAATTTCTAAAGAAGCCTAAGATGAAAGAAAAAACAAACCTACAAGTCTTCTGCACCTGTAAATATATTTTAGGTTAATCAGGCTACACAGCCGTGTGCGAATAATACAGAAAATTGATTTTGTTTCTATCTATCTTCAAATGTGCGTCCATATCAAACGCGGTATCTTATCCTTCCTTAAATGTCACCTTTCTTTCTACATTACATGTTTCGTCTAATTCCTTTAACGGCTTAATCATTTACGTGCTAAGATCGTTAACAACTGTAATCTGCTTTCATTTGTTGCATTTGCAGTCAACTAATCGGTTAGACGTTGATGAAAAGCTTTTTTGATGATTCTACTGATGACTTCCCTATTGCTGTTGTTGGAAATTTTGCCGCCATTGGTTTTGCCAAGCGGTGCTCGTACCACAAATCATATTAGGAGATCCAAAATTGATTGAACCGCTCGCAATCCCGAATTTTCCAACCGAACCTTTTTAGAAGCCATCAAAGACTAGCAGCATAGCATGTTTGTTTAACAAGTGGTTCCGACAATACCGGGAACACCTTTGATGCTCCTGTAAACAACCCCTAATTAACATCACCGAGACCATATCCGTGATGTCATGCAAAATTGTTTTTTCGAGAATATGGAACGGTATAGCACGTCTGTCACTATATTTAAATTTTCAGTCTATCTCTAATTGGATCGTCAAGGTTTCAACATGTGCCAGTCCTTGACTACAAAAGTAAAACAAAGATGTGTTAACCGACGATTGTGGAATGGAAGATACACTAATTCTGCGGGAGTAATCGTTATAAAATCCCCCGGTTCCACAGCTGGTGAAAATCAAAAACTGTATGTAACCATGGAAGCTCTGCTTTCATAACTACAGTGATGGAGTCACAGGTGAAATTAATATGAATTTTTGAGGAAATATTCACAGTGTCTGGCGCAAAATAGTATCCAATGTGTAAGTTTTGTTTGTCCACGGGAATATCTTCAGGCCGACTAAGAATTTTTCTTATGGACAATTCTCAACGTCCTTGCCTCTTGGTGCATCTAAGCCTTCTTGGAATCTTTACATCTATTCGTGGCAACTGTTCGATGGGTCTGTCTAACCTAACAACTGGACCAGATCTTCTGTTCTCATCATAACGTCCGTAGTTTCATTGAACTTTTCTTTACTTGTGTGATCAGCGGTGCAGTACTTTATTCAAAGCCCTCTTTAAGTTCTTCCTGTGCGGTCTGTCACGTCTTTAACATATGTTTGACACATTTACGATCGACAACGACATTATGGATCAGTTCTTGGTGTTCATGGGTAGCGCTGAAGCGTCGCTTCCCATTCTCTGCTTTTGATATCACTGGAAGGTCTTGGTATTGTATATCTTGTTAAATTACTTTGAATCCAGACCCATTATTTTGAATCCAGACCCATTATTTTGAATCCAGACCTGTGCAATGTTCCCCCTCCCCTGAGTTGGATGCTCTTGTCAAGAAAATGGTGAGATAAATGTGACACGCGTAAGCATATTCTGAAACTCATGAATGGTAGGTGGCACACCATGTCCAATGAATGTTTATCACCAATTATCCATTACATAGTGTAGATTTCTCAGATCACCTTATCTACTTTGCGTATTGTTTTTGTGTCATATATATTGTGTTTGTGTTTCTACTGGCCAACAAATAATATTATTGTGTTGTTCTCTTGGTGTTCAAGGATCAAAACACACCACATCACAAGATTGTTCGCTCTTGAATCAAGGCAGTCATTGATTGTGGAAAAGAAGTTAATCGTGAAAGATTTGATTCTCGACGATGACGCAAGTACTTCCGTGAAATCTTTGTGTACACGATAACAAAACTGATCGTTTAAAATAGCGCAATCATTTTCTCAGATCCAGCCGAGCGAATGATCAACTAAGAAACGAAATTTTGTGAAATGGTAACGTGCTTGGGTGGTCTGTGGTTTGCCTGTGCTGAGAAGTCAATGAGGGTGAAATCACAGTAGATGTTTTCTTTAAACCATCTTGAATATCACTTACTGATTCACACATTCCTTCATGTCGTGTGCAATGCAGCATGATGAAACACGTACTGCAAATCCAATATAGATTCAGAAATATAATTTTAGTGCTGCGATCGCTGAAACTTATGTTCTAAGATGATCAAAGACGTTCATCTGGATTTAGAAAACCCCAGCTGTGGTATAGCTATCACGTCATCAAAGCTACCCGGAGTAGCAAATGCCCTAGTGAAAATGTACCTTTATCCCATTGGAAAGTATATACAATTAATACAGGTCTGGAATACGACTGGATATAGAAATAGACTCTAACACTCGAACGAAGTTTGGAGAAGAACCTATAAACCGCGTCATTTTACGTATTACTAATATGATCTCGCGTATACAACATTAAATAAAATCAGTGTGAGTCAACTTGCCGATATAGATCTCATCAATGACTTAAATAAAATTATTCTTACACTCGGAGAAATAATCGCCAGATGAATGATCAAGGGAGGTACGAAGGAGATTATTGCACATGGAAGTAAAATTGTGATATAACAAACATGATGAAGAAAAACGTAGCTTCATTGTTCGCGATATGCTACGGTCCAAGCGAGTATTGACAGATGAAGCAGCTGTTGAAATCTTAGCAGTCCCAGCAAGTGTAATAAACAGTGTTGCTTGAACATCATAACCATTATCCAAACAAGCGCTGTGGCAGAATTACCTAATCTTGTGAAATATTTCCCCTGGATAGTTGTGATGTGAAAACACCAAAGGAAGTTCATCAGGCGGATCTATAGTTTCTAACACACCATTGCGTACGCGAACGCAACTACATATACACGTTTAGTATCGTAAATGTTACCAGTAAATACAATGACCGAAGCCATTGACGTCTAAAGATTCAGCAAGTGTCGCAGACTCGTAAACGTATTTACACACATTTACCAGTAAGGTGGCAGCGGTTGTTACAGGTGGGCCCGGGCAAAGAATTTCTTGAAGCCGTTGCTGAGCTGCTTACAAACATAAGGTGCTGGTTGCTTTGGACATGTTGGTACACATCGTGATTAATCTATTGTGAATAATTTGAAAGTAAGCTTGCGAAATGATTATTTAAAAATCAGTACGCATAGAAAGTTTTAATAAATCGTGATGAAGAATCTCACGTGTGAGTGACAGAGCTTTGCTCAGTCATAGAAATGTAGAACAGTGAAATCAAACGCGTGACTGGGTTGAAACCCTCTGAGGCAATTCGAGAAAAAACATTTATCGTTACCCTAACATCAGTTTGACAACCACCTGTCTTTAATTCATTTGTAAGCAATTTTCTTCAGCATCTGTATGCACTGTGTTAGTAGAAAGGCGGACAGCATCGTGCTACTGACCCCGTCGATACATTGATAATCTCGGACCAGATTGATTTTACGGGACAGTCACATAGTTACCATCTGACGCTTGCCGGCGACTGAAAAGCCACAAAGCAGAGCATCTACGTGAAAATAATTGCAAGTCATTCCGAGAGTTAAATAACTTCAACCAATGTCTATTTTAATGCTCTAACCCATCATTCGTTTTTCTATTCACAATCGCGTGGTGTCCGTGCACGTAAGTGGTGATTCCAATGGCGAATATCCATGGAGGTAACTAATTCAACTTGATACTATAATATACGCCCATGTGATGTTTTATGACCGGATCTGATTTGTTTGTGTGTGAATTCGTTTTTCTCCAAAAGACATTCCACATATTCATCGTGCTAAAGATATGTTTGCACATATATAAGTGGGATTCGTTTCGTCTTCTTTTGGAGCCACTAACTACAATCGAACATTTTGGTGCGTAATCCTACATACTCTTCATTGAACTCATCAATTCCAGTTATGTTTACCTAACTTAACAGTGAATGATCTTTTGGATGATCACTTGTGTCCAATTCATCAATCATATAAAGTCGGCAATGTCGGCAACTACGTCATCGTGTGTTATCTACTTTAGCAAAGAATATATATCCGTGTACACAGTTTTATATTATTGCCGACCCGTGCTTTAATTTTATCATAATAAAACTTGTACATAAAACGTCTCAAAGGTATCCGCGATTATTAACATAATTTTACAGGCACAAGTCATTATAGTTGCCCAGCCCATATTTTAGCAACAAAATGCGACCCATACATTCAGTGCATATATTTCATCTCTGATGCCTCGATTTCTTTTACGTCAGTGCTGAATGAACAAGCTCTTATGGTGTCATCTTAGTTTCATTATATTCTTTCAAAAACTCCGTTTACTCATATTGATGTACTTCTTTGTGAAGCGGAAAGGTGAACATTTGGTCGGAAGACTCGTAATTTAAAGCATGCATTTCATTAAGGTATCTTGGTGATTAATTTTAACAAGATCATTACCATTGACTGTTAGGCTGCTCAAGAGTTCGTCCAGTGAGGACTTTAAAACCTGTAACGAATTGAGGAACTGATGCTGACCCGGTATAAACGTCGTGTATATATCCATCTATTTCAAAATAACGCTTATAGGTCCAATCGATGACGTTGCCACTGCTTGCACTGTTAAGTGGACATCGAATCCTCCCAGGTTATGAAGCACTGCAAGAATTGTCTTGTTTGGATACATAACAATAGATTTTATTAACACCTCTACTATTTTGCTTGCTATTTAGATCTGAACGCGATATATGTTTGTCGCTTAGTTTTTTTGCGCTGCATCTAAGATTAGGATGACAAAACCCGAACTGGATTTGTTCCACAACATGGTCTGTTTTTGTTGAGCCTTGTACAATCTACTGGAAAAATCAAGCATTCGAAGTCAGCGCAGATGATATATGAGACTGGTGTTTCCAGCTTCGCCTCATGGGATTTTAAATGTTTCTTTCACTTATTTCACTGCTGTAAAAGTCATGGTCTTCAGCCAGCTGTTCCGTGCTAGAAAAATGCAGACGTCCACAGGGATATTATTTACCATGGTGATAGCTGTGTTGGTAAAGCAACCGAGAAAGATTCTTTATCCACACCGAGACTCTGAACTTGTTATGTTGTTCAGGAACAGTAGATCAATATGGGTCAACCCATCTAAATGTTTGCCTTGTATTTGTGGGTATAGTGTAAGAACATGAAAACATTTGTCCCATGCTTACAGGTTAACGGTAATGCTGGGGTTAAGTTTTCAGACTTTTTTGAGTATGGTCTTAGTAACTTGTGTTTGAATTGTTGTTTTCAAAAAGCTTGCGTTCGTCAGAATATTGCTTGTATTTCCACGGTTGGTCTGTGTTATCGCTTGTGTGATGTAACGTCTCGATAATCTGTTCAAAACCTTTGTCGAGTTAGCTTCTTGCAAGCATGCTGAAAAGGAACATGAGCAAATAAAAATTAATTCATATGGGTATTAGGTGAAATCATAGCAAATTGACCGCTGAAATAATGCATAACACCAATTCGAAACTGACCATCCACTGAGCACTCACGTGCAAAATTGTCAAACATATTATAGTCCTTAGCACTTGACCTGAAATTATTTATAATTAATGAGCCGTTCTAGTGAATTGACTGAATGGATTCCTTATCTTTACAATCGAACAACTATTCAGAGAAATTTTACCATTTCACAGGGTTTTGTGACATTTCTTCATGTTCCTTATTATTACATATGAATTGATTGTCATGCATACGTGTAAGTGCCATTAGTATTTATGCATTATAATGAAGGCATCTAATTGATTTATCCTTGTAGATCTTCGCTACTGACACTATATTCACCAAATGTTTCAATTCAATCATTGCCGTTTTCATTAACCGTTTTATTATCTAAACTGGGTATTCTAGTCAACGTCAGCTACTGCAATATATTTTCCACAATGTTAAATAATGACCTTTCAGGGTTTTTCTTATAAGCTTCCACAAGTTTACAACGACGTTATTTGTAGAAAATCTGTTGAGCCTCTTTAACCAATCTTTGGGGTGCATTAATTTGATCTTTTATGTGACATTACTAACACTACATTGTTCGGGTCAAATGCTTCTTTCTAAATTTCTTTCAAAATACTATAAGGATCAATCTGTGTCATTATATACACCGACAACACATAGCAAAATAAAGTACACGATAAACTGGTTTAAGTGTTCACACGAGCAAAGAGTATATAGAGCATTTGGGAAGAGTTTACAAAAAAGAAATTGTCTGCACCTGTGGTTGCAACATTGTTGTTGATGTCGTCTGCTTTTCAGAAGACTTATATTTACCAATTATTAATGGCTACATCGTTTTACGCTAGCGAAATATTCACGCCACCGTTAATATTATTTTACTAACTTAAGCCATAAAGCTTACACTGTGTGTGATGAGCAGGTTGAAAGTAGGAAAGTCATGAGTTATATATAGCATTGATCTAGAGCAGCTTCCTAAATTCAAAACTCCCATTATGATACTACTATTCTAGATTGGCGACATAAATAAACAGAAGCAAAAATAAAGGTCTCAACCAAATGATATTGAAATGAAACAAGACATCAACAAACGCCATTTACAGCTTTGATGTATGTTACGATTTATTTGGTAACAACAGGAATAAACTTCATCCAATATTTAAGACCACGCATTTTCCCTTCATAAATTGCTTAATTTGACATCTGGCGCCGTAATTCTAATACCTTGTATCCATTTACTTTGTTCTTTAATCTTTTGATTAACGGATAATACGAGTTATCAGATTAATTTTCCAGCAAATAATGCGTCATGATGAGTATGCTTCCGCTACACTAAAGGTCGTTAACTCCATCTAGAATGTCAGTTCTGTTCATCGCCTCTCTGCTAAAATAAAGCCAGTTTCATTAACAAACAAAATTACAGTTTAATATTCAATACAAATATCTAGATTTATGCATACTCTCTGAAAAAGAAGTTGGCGAAAAGTTTACCGTACTATAAAAAAATTGGACAAGTTTACCAGTTATCGAAATAGAAAACGTACCTATGAAAATAATCATGGGGTTTAAACATGCTTAACTTGGAACCACCAATGAATCATCGTTTTTACTTAAGACTACAAGGCATAAAAACCCGATTAAATTATATCTTAAAAAAACAACAGAATTGAGTTCATTTTGTAGGTGACTATTTTCTTGATGTATTTTTGTGCAGAATTTATCAGGTTTCAGAATCTAAATTAAGAGTTTATTTAATGATTAGAAGACAAACTTTCCAAGAGAGTGGAAACGAATTAGTTAATTATGTGGAGCAAGTCTGAATGTGATCATGGATTTTACGCCTCTTTTCCAGAATAAGCGAAATCTCTGCTAATTAAATTCGCGCGATCTACATCAACATTTTATCGTCGGATAGCACATATTAAAGAGCTGTTCGCAATCGTATTCCTAACTACTTTACAGCTGTGTGCTGGGATATCGGACTCATCAAAAATTCCATGTATAGGAGACTTCTACCATGCCTAATTCTGTGTACGGCATATCAGGCATATGGTAAGGCTTATTGCTTTGTTTTTCTAAGCTTTTCGCAGGAATATTGTGACAGCCTCCTTTTCTCATGCCGTTCATTAGACAATTCTGAAAGCTGTGGGGTTGCAACGTTGTTCTAGATAAAGAATTTTCATGCTTTCAGACTTCTAGGTTAAGCTTGAATTTTGTTCTCACCGAACAAAATGGACCCTGACCTGCTAAAGCAACACAAGGCAGTAAATTTGGATCTACGTTATTATTTGCTGTTTGCGGGTCCTAAACGGACAAAAACAGTACATGTTGATATCATATCCGATGTGCATTAATGTTATTTTTATCCGAAGCTATTGAACACTTTTATTTTCCTTGCAGGCCAGTTGGGAAGAGCGGATGACAAGCTTTTGTATAAGCTGATGAAAAACTACCAGAAAGTGCTGCCACCTAGCGGTCATGAAAATGGCACAGTTGTTGTTGAGCATGGATTATCTGTACTGCATCTCACGGGTTTGGTTCGTATATCAAAGCATAGCCATGTATAGCCAGGGCCAGATTAAGGCCCTTGGGGGCCCTGGGCACAGCCAAAATAGGGGGGAGGGCACAGCCAAAATAGGGGTCCATAGCGATCCTGCCTTGTCCATAGATATGGTTACAGTACTATTAACAACACTGCCTGTGAAATCAGACGATAATATACGGAACAGCTTGAGCCTCGGCGTCACTGCTTATGAAATCAGACGATATTATACAGGGTCTCTTGAGTCTCTGGATCCCTGGGCACGTTGCCCACTTTGCCCTATGGATAATCMGGTCCCGTGTTTAGCAACATTATCTAGGCTGCCACGTTCAAGCTGATTCGAATTTATAATTTCTCCTTTTTCATTAATAACATTGATTTCTTTGATAGAGCTCATAGGGTGGGTACTCATTTAGATAAATGAAATGCTTATTGCAATAAGATTCGACCATGAGATATCAACATATTTTGGACGTAGTCTCTCTTACAGTTATTACACAGTATCACATCAGTACACAGCCTAGATTACATAGCAAAATGAATTTAATATGTTAATGATGCATGTTAATTGAAGTTAAGGGGTGATGTTTGTTGTGAATCTGAAGAAGTGACAGTATATACATGTCACTGAACATCACTCGTTTTATTGTTGGATTACCTGATTGGTCACATCCAGCTACTGAATATGTTAATGAGATCGGAGTCAGATACATTAGCAGGTTGACTACGAAAGCTAACTTACCATTCAAAACAGAAGCGTTCTCTATTTCGAATAAATCTCACGAGTTGAAAGTTCTGGTATATTTTAAAACTGATAATAATAGACATGAACCAAAATGTGCAAGATTGAACATTTTAACTGATAAGCTGATTTGGCACGCTCTTCTTTCATTTTCTTGGGTAAGTCACGACAAAAATGTGTATCAAACAGGTTTTATAAATCTAAAGCTAACCAGTGTGCAATAACAAAAATGAAAATATAAAGGCAAAATCTTGTAAATTTCTTACTTATTTCTATCAACAATTCAATGATGTTTGCTTGAAGTTTTGTGGGGTTTGAAAAAATTTTCAGCACATGATAAGATATGCATTTCGGACAGTATGTTTAGTGGAAAAAACCCGTAATACCCCAAGAGAACCACCGACTCTTGGGAAGCTACTGGCAAGCTTTGCCAGATACTTACTATGGTCGAGCCAAGACTCAAACCCTCGAGGACAGAGGTGAGATTTGAGTGATTGCTTAGACCAATCGACCTCCCAGCCTCTATCCCCTCACCATCCCGATATTTGAAAAATATTACTTTCATATATGCTCAGAACTTAGACCATTCTCCTATTAGTGGGGAGGGTGGTTGGGGTGGTGGTGGTAGAGGTTGGGGAATTTTAAAGTAGCTTTGACAAGTTTATTCATGACAGCGGTGTGGCAGTTTTGTCAAACACTCTGTTCTGTTTACATCGTGCCTGGTGCACCTTTCTCCTTACTAATGTGAATCTTTCTTGCATTTGAAAAAGACAATCCAATACAGAACTACTAAATTACTTTAAGAAATAATAACAGCCCAACGTATTCATATACAATAATCAAATACAACAATGAGGACACTCTGCCATTCTCTAATAATCTTCAGAACATCTTTGTATATTATTTTATAGAGAGAACCTGACTTATCGCTCACGACTCATGTATGGCTGCATATGAGCTGGATGGATGACCGGCTATCCTGGAGCCCAGATGGTTACGAAGGAATCGATAAACTGACGCTGCCTATCGATTCCATCTGGATCCCAGATATTGTCTTGTATAATAGGTACTCTATTTCTTTCGCTTATTTATTTATTTAATTTATTTAATCAATTTTTATTTATTATCACCTTCGTCATTAGATACCGATACATGCATAATTATATTTCCATTGTCATCCCTGAGTGGTATTAATGTTAAGAAAATTGTCAAAGTTTTAAGTCGTCTTACAAAAATAGAGCAAGCACTTTTTTCTCACATTCATATATGTGTATGCTCGTGGGATTTTTTTGAGGGGGTGGGGCTGGGGGTAGGTGGGGGTTAAGTGTGGAACACGTTCAGCATATACCCTATCCTGACTCACACGTGACCGTTATCCTGACCTTATACACAAAGTAGGAAACACTTCCGAAATTCCATCATCACTTGATAATTCTTCTACTATAATCAAGATTAACATTAATTGCAACACATTTACATACTAAGCTAGTAATGGTTGACCTTTAAATGTCCTGCAAGCAGGCCGTTTCACACTGATCGATCTACATACATGTCCGGGCAAAGCTTCTTGAGTGCGAATTCGAGTAGAAAAAAAAAACTTGTTGTAAACGTTAATTTATTTAAAATATTATTGTTATTATTAGTTCTTGGGGGAAAAATCAGCTATGGATCAAAATTGAATCGAGGACTTTTCTAATTATCTTTTGTCTATCTCAGACTACTTTGTGGATGGTAGTGAACATGATTTTTTTTTTACCTGTTTATATCTGTATCATAGCGCAAGCTTATAGTTAACAATTCTGACGCTCTGTTTTACAGTTACCACAGTAGTTTCAAATATTGTTCGAAAACTAAATTGTGTTTAAATATCAAGGAAAGATTACACTGAACGTTGCTGTGTAAATCAATCCTTTTGGGCTCTAATTTAGAGTACGGAGATTTTCAATGGAAGTTCTGCCGTATAACAGTGACATCAGTATTCACAATACGCCATTTTAACTTTGACCTTCATTTCTTCTACAGAACGTGAGAAATGGACTCCATTATTTTACTTATGTTTGGGATAGTAAACTTCTACCTTTGCGAACAAAACTTTGTGTCAGACGCTTGGCACAGCATCATGCCTGGCGCAAGGTTCAGTCTCTCGGGCGAAATTTTCCTATCCTACACCGATGCATAATGAATTCTATTAATAATGTATAATCATGTAAATAAAATAATAAAAAGAACTTTGATATTGGAATTAAACACGGCATAACGATTAAAGCAATTTCTATACTACATATAATAGTATTAGGAGTTTTAATAGTGTGAATTAATCATCTCCACTTTTTAGCAGGGGATGCTATGTTAGCCTTCTTCTGTCTTTTCGTCCATCTATATCCTATTTTCTCCTTAGCAGCTCAGTGGAAATTCCAGATTTGGTCCCTATGTTGACTATACGGTAACTATTTGTGAGAGAAAAATCATAATTTCTCCCCCCACCCCTTTAAATGTGTTTGCCGAGATGAATGCTACAAAATCTCATCTCAGTGACATTTATAAAGAGGGGTTGTCATGGTGATCAAAGTAAGTAGTCAGAACCCTAAATTTTAATGTGGGTTTTCTTTTTAGACTGCCCTGGGCTCTTTACAAAAGTGAATTAATGATGGCATAAAAGAATTAAAACCGGACACTTTTTCGTTTTCAAAGTGTTAAAATATTCATTCTAAAAGTCTTGTGTATACACTGTTTGTAACTACCATTTAATAAGATGGAGTCCATTAATATGGTCTTATTCAACAGTGCTTCAAAAGACGATGGCCACCCTGAGAAAGGTTTAGTAAAAATCAACTCCAGTGGTCAGGTCAGTCTGATTCAGCCCGACATGTTGACAACTTATTGTGACCGAAACACTGGAGTATTTGGACAACCTCTACTCTGTCGCTTGAAATTCGGATCTTGGGTACATGACGGAGCTGAACTGGATATTGTTTTACGAGACAATGGAAACGTTGACCTCAATAACTACGAAGACGTCAATCTCAGCTGGATGCTAGAGGGTGCTTTTGGCAATCGTAATATCATTACCTATCAGTGTTGCCCCGAACCGTATGTTGATGTCACCTACACTTTAAAATTACACCGTCGTTTCATCCATGTAGACAGTGATCTTATTGGATAAGAAAAATGTAATCGTAACAATGCAAAATTCTTGACAGGATAGAAATCGGACGATGGCTGTTGTAATACCTGCATAATCTTTTTAATTATTAACACCAAAATATGAATAAATATTACTGTCCTAATACATGTTCTCTTTCTTTTGTCTTTTTGTTTTGTTTATTGTATTAGGAATCTCGGAATCTCTCTCTCTCTCTCTCTCTCTCTCTCTCTC
>QKMX01051531.1:0-15737 GCA_003401595.1 Venustaconcha ellipsiformis
AATGACAATTATCTAGATTATTGGAGTGATGATGAAGGAACATCATCTGCTTTACTAGTGTCATACTAATTAAGGATTTAATTTCGTTGTAGTTTTTTTTAAAATTTAACTTCATTGTTTAAGATTGGTTGTTAATCTATAGTATAACCATCAGGTATTTTTAAATCTTCGATTATATGTAATGATTGTGTGACAATAAATTGGATCAAATTTTATTTGTTTTCTTATCATTAGGAGTCTTGCATTTGCTTATGCTTTTATTATTAGATCTACATCTGTTACGCTAAATACTTTAATAATGGGTTATTTATCATGATAGTACATACCAAGTATATGAAATATTTTTTTTAAAACTTTTTTACAACCATACATTTTTAGTTTATTTTCCTTGAGTTCAGCTAGTTTACCGATACGATTGCGATGAGCAGTTAGTTACTCGAGTTTCTTCCTTCAATGTGCTTGCGATTTTATTTATTTTTTTTTTATTAATAATATCTAAATGTTCGGAATTATGGTCAAGTAAATTTTAATATACTTTGAACTTGATGTTGTTCTTCACGACAATCATCAGGATGACAGTATTTGCTTATAATCTCAAAATCTTCTATAGCCGCTTTAAGTTGTGGTCCTCACATGTTTGACACGAATGAAATTATCTTCCTTTTCCATTCAGCCCAGCATCACCAACTTTGTGTATATCTTCCAACTTTAAATTTCGTTTTGTGTTATTAATTTTTGAGTATGTGGAAATATTCTCCATTCTCATAAGAAACAATCTACGTCCTCTGTAGTTGTAATTTCCAAATGGTCATCGTTAAAAGTATTATCATCAAATTCGTTCCCAACTGTTATAAATTCTGGTTCTGTCATTATTTTATTGTTGTTACATAAGACAATCAAATTTGATCGTCAAATATAAATATCTGAAACGAAGTTAATCTGTGGTATGAACTATCTGCGTTATTGACGTACATTCTGAAATATTTATATTTGTTTGTAATACTAGCTGCCGCTAAAGTAAAGTTGTGTATTGTCAAAATATTTGTTGTGCTAAATCAATTCAAGTTGTGTCATCATTAGACCCTGCAGTTTGTAATTATAAATTCTGCCAGTAGATGAGTTTAATCTACCTCTCAAATAAAACCACCAGAGTGATACAGTGTACGGATATTGTATTTTTAACCACAGGTTTGTTGTTTCTCCATTTGTTGTCCACTCTGAGCTACCAGATAAAGTAATTGCAATTGTTAACAAAAACGCTTGATTTGTATTGTTTTGGGGATATTGTGTTGACTCATTAGCAACAAGACCAACTACGTTTATTACAGTTTTTGGTATAGGAGGAATACATCCAACATTGGTTTTGGATCCACTAGCTGTAAATGAGTTAACAAATGCTTTATGTGTTAAAGCTGTTGCTAATGTTGGAACGTATGATGTTACTTTATTAACACCCATATATATGGTTCAAGTCATTATTCCGCCTGATATATTCCGCCTGATATATTCCGCCTGTTATATGCAAATAAGTTGAGCCAATTACCTGAATCATATTTCGTGATACCGTGTCTGTGTCATCAACATATTTTTGTTTGTCCAATCAACGTCAGTGGCTGGAAAGTACGATCATGTTATTTTATTAACTCCAAGATTTAGTGTGCTTGACTTTATATCGCCAGGCAACAAAATTTTTTTTGACAAATTTAACATATGTTAGCCAGTCGTCATTTGCAAGTGTTTTGCGTTATTTGTAAATAAAGTATTAACGGCAACCATTTCACCATATCGTCGAAATATAATGACTGTAAGTAACTTACCGCTTGAGTTGGATTTCAATTTAGTGGTGGATACACACTTTCTACGTTTATCATTTTCTTGCCTAACATGTCAATGTCACCGGTAACTGTTCCACCTGCTTTATTAACAGTTTAGTTACTCCTTGAGTCTTAAAATTTATCGGCGAATATGTTGTTTCTAATAAGTAAGAGTACTCGTTGATTTTAGATTGACAAATTACCAGTCTTTGTATCAACGGATTACTTTAAAATAACCTGTCAAATCAATATCAGAGTTTGTTGTTATCCTTGTTATTGATTCGCTTAATGTGGCTACGATTTTTGTGTAGTAGCTCATGTTTATTTTTTATCGCGTTATAAAATTTATATCAGTTTATGAAAATGTTTTATAGCAAGTATATACAATGGCGATTTTAAACTTTGATACTGAGCGACAAACAAAAGCTAGCATAACAACGAACTACCAGATTGTCATTATATTATTGTTGGCCGATCTGGATCAGGCAAAGCATATTCTTTAATGAATTTACTGCTCAGCAACAATTATAATTATGATCGAGTTTATATTCACACAATTAATCCACAGGATAAATACGATTTACTCAACAATTATAACTACAATCTGGGTGACGAGCGTGGTGTAAGTGAGGATATTTTTCGTTTTGAGACATCCTGACCTGATTGCAGTAAACGAATTTGATTCAGACAAGAATATAATAATTGTGTTTGATGATATTACGCTGAACAATGAGTAAATGAGTAAAATAAGATCTTACTTTTAATTATCGCGCAGCAAACGATGTAATGCTGTTTATCATGCACAAGGTTTGTACAACGTCGACAGATTTAATTGAATAAATACTTGATGTTTTCATTATTTCCTGGACTGGACAACGTTGATGTGCCAAACATTGCAAGCAAACAATGCGGTGATGTAACAAAAGTTACGTTTATCGAGCTGTATCATCGAGCAGCTAAAACCTAATATTTTTTTTTGATAAACTTGCGCATGATCAAGCAAAAGTCTTTCGTTGATGTATTGACAAGTTTCTGTAAATATTATAAGACATACTGAAATAAAACGGAAAAACAAATAAGATATTAGAAACAGTTAGACGCGCTGAAAAAAGCTTGCTCAGTCTAAGGCAATGTTTGAAAAGAAAGTAGAAGAAGCACGGCGTGGACAAGCAGCTGCTACAGAAGAAACAGCAAAACTTTTTAAACCAGTTACCCAGGCGGTACTTTGAAAATAACCAGAAATATCTACGCTATCTGACGAGGAACTAAAAATACATTAAAAAGGGTTTGTTAGGTTTAGTTAAAGAAAAACATGAAATTGAGTCCAAAATGTCAAAGAAAGATCTAAGAAAAAAATAATAAAAGATTCAGAGTTGCTTGTGGTGCACATTGCCGACCATTTTGAACGACAGAGTTAAATCGATTGATTAACGATGCACTTGCACTTCAGCAAATATTTCTGCTCTTAGTCCGACTGAACAAGATCGTATAATTAGCAATCCACTTGCGCTTCAGCAAAGATTAGAAATGGCAAAAAACATCGAGATCAGACAATCGTTAGACAAATTAGAATCAAAGTTGGGAGATATACAAGCAAGTCAAAAATAAATTAGGCAGATTACAAATATATTTGCTGTTATTAAAGATAACTCAAACGTTTACAGAAAAATATGAATTATTGACTAACATAAGAAGATTGTGCAAACTTTTATTTGATCATAAAATTGATGAAATTAAAGAGATTAGAAAATGGCTACTTGAAAGATATAGAAATCTTATTCAAGACCTAAAGGTAGTCAAGCTAATCAGGACATGGATAAATCTGTTAAAGATCAAGAGGTTTTCCTGCTATATGATAGAATTAGTGATGTTGTTATTCCCAATGTTTTTAAACAAATAACATTACATTATCGAAATAGATTATTTGATTATGCTGGTGGATGGGATTTTAGAAGTCTCTTTTACAAGTAAGAAAATAACCAATCTTGACGTTGAAATTGACATCGACACATACTCGATCATCTTAAATCAAGCAGATAAAGCGGACTATTGTCATCAAATGAATATGAGATTTTACATAACGATATTATTGGATAAATTTTGTTAGTCACTAAAACAAACAATTTCTTTAACTTCAACAATATTACTACTTTACTTCAGTCCTGCAACTGATGCAAAAGATAGCGCACATTTTTCGTAAATTACAATCCTCCGGCACAACTTGATCCTGATCAACAATATGAAATTAGATAAATTTCTTGTACAGCATGGCATTCAACGGGAAACATAAAAACTGATGTAAATGATGTTTTTACATTTCAGCCAGCAACATCTCCATGGATAGCATTTAAAAAATACCCAGGGTGCTTACAGTATAACTGATTTCAACAAAACAGTTAGCGAGATACTAACAAAAGCAAATGCCAATGCTGTTGACAAATTTGAGTTAACTTCAAACTATAAGACATTAGGCGCTCAAATAACGCTAGAAATAATTTGTTAATTAACTTTTCTTTAGCAACAAGTATTGCGTCGTTGTTAGGATTTACTCATTGTCAAATGATGCGAGTTAATCAACAAATTATTTGTTAACTGTTAAACGTTGAAAATAAAAAAAACCCAGATATAAACATGCAATTAACAGATCAATCTGGACAACAACTTAATCTCAGCAATGAATTTTTTACGCATTACTTACACCTGTTCGCTGTGTAGTTTTAACAAATTTTCTACAATTAACAAATGTAAAAATGGAAAAACAACAACAAATCTGCAGAAAAAAAATCGTAGGAGGATTTTTAGAAACATATTTTCAAATATTGTTGAAAACGCACCTGGAATAACACATAAATTGGTGCCAATAGCGCTGGACGCGCCAAAACCTTTTGCGACAGGGTTGCAAGTGTCGCTGGAACAGAGGTTGAACAAAATTAGCAGATAAAATAAGAGGTGTGCTGCCTTCTTTAACTGAAATTAAGCAGTTTATTTCCAAAATTGAGCCAACAGAAGATAGTAAAATTCAATGATAGCAACAACGAAAAAAATTGTATCGCCAGAAGATGAACAAATAATACGGGAACTAATATCAGAGACAACATTGCCAACGATGTAAATATCAGACATTTTGTATGAGACAATAAAATAAAACATGTCAGACAAAAATTATCTCTATTTAACCGTAACATATGAAAAGATCATACAACAACATAATTTGAGTAGATTGAGTATCTTGACGAAAACAAGTCAAATAAAGCTGGAATGTATTACAAGACAAGGCAATACTAGAAGTACGTGGTAGAATCTTAACCGAAGCTGGTAACGCTAACGCACAAATTGCTATTGTTAATAATGGCTAGAGCTTGTTCATGAGTGCTAAGTGTCAACTAAATAATCAGACCATAGAAGATGTTGCAAATTATTTGCCAGTCACTAACAATTTTTTTAAAAATATTGTTTCGTTTAGTAACGATTCTTTCAGGTCGTGTCACATTAATATGATGTGGTTTAAAGATACTGAACATAGAACTACGGGCGCAACAAATGAGCTTTTATTTTCGAAACAACCTTTACTAGCTGGCGCTAACGCTGGTGCTAATGGTATAGCTGTATGAGGTATTCTTATTTTTAATGCATATAATATTTGGTATAGCCGCACTAGAACAAGCAGCTGGTGCAGACGCCACGAGGAATTTGCTTACTTCTGCTTGCAATAATTTTGGTATAGCACCATCAGGTGCAATTGATAATGGTACTACAATGTAAAATAGGAAGATGCTACTTTTGAGAAATTTACATTATCGACAAATCATGATGAAAATGTCACTGGACATTATAATTGGATTTTTTCGCGATTATAATAGAGTATTTCGTGAAGTTAAAAATAATTTAATTCTTGAAGAACAAAGAAATTGTTTGATTCGATCTTGTGGTGCTAATGCACAAATTGTTATTACTAAACTCGCGTTTTGGATGCTGCGAATAATCCCTTCAGTTAATAAAACTATAACTTAATGCTATGCTTGCGGTATGCACAAAATGATTTATCTCCAGCAACATAAATTATACCAAATGACAGCACCAAACTCAAATGTTTATATAAGGTGTGTTTCAACGTTTGCAGGTGATCAACTGTCGAGACAATTGTTTATTTTGTTTCAGCAAGAAGTGCGACGTGGTAGTAAAGTACAAAGTAACTCCATATTTGACAATGCTGATGTAAGACGAATATGTACCAGAATAAACTCGAAACAATATCCAGAACGAGGAATATAGTGCGATTTTAGAGATGATTCTAATAAAAACATTACTAGAACGTACATGTACCTGATGGATGCAATGAACAACATGTCACGATGTTGGATATAGATCTTAAATATCTGCTGAAGAATTAAGAACACTTTATCGCGTCTTTTACTTTGACATTAGTAAACTATCAGAACGTGATATTGGATCAGCTGTCGACATTGAAATTACCTAGACACTAGGCGCTGCTCCAACAAAATATATTATTAGAGAAATATATTTGACTCCAAAAGGAGTTGAAAGCTAGCAATTGCTGTTGCCAAACGACAGTTTCGCTAACAATTAATCCAACCGATACTGTTGGTATTGCCTCTAAAATAATATTATCGACTCAACAAAATAAAAATCTCGATAAGGGTAAACCAAGAGTTTTAAATATTTCAGCAGCTCAAGTAACAATAATGGCGAGACATGATGGATTGTTTGGACAAGAACTTGCACCATTACCTGAAACAGTGTACCAAAACTTCTGCCAGCACTTGGAACTTTAGGCAAAGTATCAGCATCGGATGCAATATCTGGGGCAACAAAAAGGCTGCATCTGGAGATGGAATTAAACAAATGTTTTGCCTAGCACTGTAAAATAAAAAATGCCCTAACAAAAACAAGAGCAAAAGAAAGAAAGAAATAAAAAAAGACAAAAGAAAAATATCACGCAAAACAAACGGTGGATTTATTGGACCAATATTGGCGGCAATAGAGGGACGTCTGCTGTCCAATTTGTTATGAACTGGTCGCGGACTAACGCGTTCGGGAAAGCGCAGTTAAATAATATTGATATACTTGACAAGTTAGAAAAATATTAATAAAAATGTGCAGTTTATTCTAAAGATGAGCTTGATACTGTTCAGGCGGGCGGATCATGTGTAATTAATATACAAGATTTTAATGATGGATCTGGAACGCACTGGGTTGCAGTTCACAACAATAATTATTTTGACTCATTTGGCCTTCCCCCAGTTCATGTTAAAAAAAGTATATAAAAGAAAATACAAAAAATAAATTAGTCGTCTAATTAAATTCTTCCGGCTGGAACCTCAGCGTTCGGTTATTATTGTATAATATTTATTCAATAGATGGCCACCACCAACAACAAATGTGTTGGATGTAACTTTTTTAAGTTCTTTAGTTTGACAACAGTCTTTTCATGCTAATTACTTGATTGCAATTAATTTGTTTAAACCTTTTTTTTTAAATATGCCTACGTATTATCTCAAGTGTAAAACTAAAACTGAAAATAAGTACAAAAACCACAACTAAATACAACAGAATTATGTTATAAAGTATATGTGTAATCAGCGGAAAAAGAGAGTAATTTTTATCGGCAAAACCGAAGTTTGGATCTGGGATAGATGCACTCCATGACGTTATCAGGGGTAAAGTTATTTTAGTTGATGACTGAAAATTTATTTCAACATAAACGAAAATACAATTTGACTATAGATGCGATAAAGATCTTCATAAAACGAATCAAGATGTATTTGTTATTGACTAAGTTTTTGCGAGAAAAGATAATGAAGTTTATTAAAATGGCCCAGATACAGAGATAAATTTAATATTTGGGTACCAACTAGCAATATTCGAAAATAATATTACTATAAATTGCTCGTACTTCAACAGTACCGATATTTGACTGCTCTGCAAAACGATATCAAATTCAATTTTCAGCCTTCGTTAATATCCCCTTTCATGCTCATTAAATTAAATATTTAAACAAAATTAATCGAATTTAATACGTTTTCTCGACTAACAGAAACCATTTCCATATTTGCATTTAAAAGGGGTCCAATAAAATGCCAGAACAACTGATGCTCGGCATCAGTAAAATAATTTTTATTAATTTTTTGGCAATGTGATATTTGACATCGTATCTGCTTGGTGTCAGTCTACCATAATATGTTACAACGTCGTTGTTGTAAAAATTGTCATTTTCTACCTCGTCGTTGACGATTTCATCGTCGCTTGTGTTATCAAATAAAATATCTTACGTGTAACCGTCAAATGTTTTTCAGTTGGTGGTGATTGTTGTGTAATCGTAAAATGCTTTGCAGTTGGTGTTGACAATTTTACCGTCACGGTAAATATCAGCAAGTCATTTAATCATGTCCATAATTTAGGTAACTTTTATCTAATTGTTAAAATAAACATGGAATAATTAAGATATCATGAAAAAGCAAAAAACTTTTAATCAAAGCCGAACTAGAAGTTGTTCTACAGCTTTTTTTATCAGAATTTCCTGATAGTGTTGAATTTTACACTGATCAGCAGCGAAACGTACAATGTTATAGCCGCAGAAGAAAGGAACAGTTGCATGATGAGCATATTTTATCGTTTGTTTTCGAAAGGATATGATAATATTGTGAGGCAATAATTGTACAAACAAAGAGTTGTCTGAAATCTTTACAAGATTTTATGTTACATTATTTCCATAAAGGAGAAGATAAAATATCATCAATTAGCTGACATATTAGGTTTTAGAGAATTATGTGAGGCGGAAAGATGATGCTTGTTTGGTCATGATTTTATCTCAGTTAACATTATTATAATGCATGTTCATAACAATAAAACTCTACTAACAGCAGCAGAAAAAAATAAATTTATATATGACAAAATAATGACAATAAAGTACACAAAAAAGAATGTTATTAAATTGTCGCATTGGAGAATATACTCAATCGTCATATTTGAAAACAATTCTTTAATGTTTCGGATTTTTGTTTACCGTCTGCATCATCTTTTATTCGAGGTGAATTAATGTTACAATGTCTTGCAGCAGCATTAATCAACTTAAATATAATTGTTTCTCCAGTTTTGAAATTTGCTGAAACATCCGTCTTAACATTACCAAAATTATTACCATTTCCAGTATTTCCTTGTCTACTTTTTTCTTTAGGTATAACAGGATCCAAGTTCCCAATTCTATTATCTGATCTGATGCGATTGGTGTGATCTATAGCTAGGCCATTCAGCCTTAGAACTTTGAATACAAAACGGTGACCGCAACAACCAACTTAATCGTTTTAGTTCTACGTACCACTTTTCTAAGATATCCATTTTTGTTAAGTTGCCAACAACTTTTTCCGTTTTACTATTCGGATAATTCTTCTGTCATTTGCCTCATATACGTCAAACACTGAATTAGGTTGAAATTCACCATGAAAGCAAGATTTTTAGCATTATTATCATTAATTGAGCCATTTACTTGATATACGAGTTGTCCTTCGGGTTTGACGCCATAAAATAAAAATTAAAAAAATTTGAAATATTTCTGTTTGCTCAACATTATCTCCTTTGAGGCTAATTCGCAAACCAGTTGTTGGTTGTTTACCAAACGGTCCACGGTATTTGACGTGGATCACAGAACCAAGCACATTACCAGAATAATGATTATATTTTGGATGAATGTAATACTCATTTTGTTCTTAGGCCGTCAAAATGATATATCTCAATTTTGTTGTCAGTATACAATAGGCATTTTACATCTCTAATTGATTTTTTACTGAATAACATATTAAAAATTTATCAAACACAAAAAATGTACTGCTAAGGTTGCAAGATATTGCTAAAAAGAACTTAATGGTCCACCTAAAAAAATTGCTAGATGACGTGATCAAAATGTGCTAACAAATTGTACCTCAACGAATTTGTTTCATCTACTACATCCAACACTAACAAGTGAACTTGCCGCTCGCAAAAGTATCAAGTTGATCGTGCAATATCGTATTACTCTCGCCAAGGTGCATGTAAGAAAAGAACATGAGAAAGATATATTTGATAGAATTTTGAAAATGTTAGTTTTAACGAGGAAATTGCTGATCCATTTTTAACAGCTAAATTACAAAGAATATTACCCGGAAGAAATCTTTATTTGACCACTGATGAATATACGAAGAAATAAATAAGAAAATGGAAGCGTTTACCTCTTTAGGTCCAGGTTGGAAGTTAGAGATGATAACAGAAGTTTTATTTCACGCAATTAAATATGACTTATCGCGAGGTAGTTCTTACATCGATCTACCGCCAAAAACATAAAACAATAACTGTTGTATTAACGCAAAAATTCGCGATGAAAAGTGTTTTCAGTTGGCCGTTAATTCCGCGTTACATCCTCAAGATAAACACTCAGATTGCATTGAAAAATACTTACAATTTACATCAGAGTTAGATTTTAGCGGAATTACTTTTTCAGTAGCTGAGAAACAAATATAAAAGTTTGAAAAACAGAATATATCTGTTAATGTGTTTGGACTCGAACAAAAATTATCCGATGTATATTTAAGCTACATCTAATCAATCAACAATAAACTTCTTATTCTACAAAAATCATTACGTTTGGATAAAACATTTTCAACGGAGTAACTGGAGATTAATATAATAAAGATAAAAATAAAATGTCTTTTTGTTATCATTGCTTGCAAGGATTCTGTGAGAAGAAAACTAAACCGATCAACCTGATGGAAAATTACAGAATACTCTGAAATACTTTGTTGACGTGCAGGTGATAACAATGCCAACAGATAAAGAAAAAGTATGAACATTTAAAAGCTACAGTCATAAGCTAAATATTCCATTTGTTGTTTATGCTGAGTGTTTGCTTGTCCCGGTATCTAGTACAGAAAATAATCAAAATCTATCAAGTACAGGACAAACAACATGTTTCTCGTGGAGTTGTTTATAAAGTAGTTTGTTGCACTAATGATAGTTTGGCAACGTCAATAAAATTGTACCGCCAGGACACAAAATGTCCTGCGGAAAGTCATGCAATTTGTTTATTTGAAAAAAATCTGATAGATGATATTAATATAAGATTTAACAAACTATCAGAAACAGCTCCAATGGCGAAGTTGATTGTTAATAAGAAAATTGATTTTGACGAAGCAGTTAATTGTCATATTTGTAAGCAGCAGTTAGGTCAAGTTCAGCACATGACAATTGCAATTTAAAATTTCATGCACCAGATTTTCTTCCAGTTGTTTTACACAATTTACGTGGCTATCACAGTCACATAATAATAGAAGCATTAGGTGACGCTGATAATAAAGTTCGACTAAAGCTTGATAACGTAAAAAAGTATATTCCAAACAAGTTTTAGAAGTACATGTCAGTAACACTAGGTAAATTACGTTTAATCGACAGAGTTCAGTATATGGCAACTCCTTTGGACGAGTTAGCTCTAGTTTGTAGCAGTTTTAATAGCCTACAAAAATGTTTCGGCCACAAATTTAGTCTATTAACAAAAAAGGGTAGTTTTTGGTACGAGTACAGATTTGATGAGACATCACTACCAGGCAAAGATACATTTTAGCTGCAACTAAACAATGAGAATATAACAGATAACGATTACAATTATGCGCACTAAATTTGGAATAAATTCAATTGTAAATCATTTGGTGATTAAAATGATTTATACTTGAACAATGACGTGCTGTTGCTAGCACATGTATTTGAAAGTTTTCGTTGAGTTAGTTATGATAAGTACGGACTTGATCCGTGTTGTTATTATTCTGCACCTGGTTTGTTGTGGGACTCTGCTAAAAACAAGTAAAATAGGATTGGAGCTACTAAGAGACGTTGATATGTTTAATTTTGTCGAATGTAGAATCAGAGGTTGTATCAACTTTATGACAAGTAATACGCACGCGCTAATAATAAATATTAAAAATATTATGATAAAAATAAAAACATTCCGTCGAGTTATATAATTTATCTTGACACATAATTTGTACGAATATGCTATCTCATAGCCAATGCCCTATGCAGGATTCCATTTGATAATGCCATATCAATTTATATTTGAAACGGAAAAAGATTTACCAGAAGATGTTTGTTATTTTATTGATGTTTATCTTGATTACCCTAGTTCATCACATGATCTACATACTGATTATCCATTTTGTTCAGTCTATGATTATTGTCTATCGTGTGTTGCCAAGCAAACAAAAACATAACAGCTTTTGACTCAATTGTTAGCAAGCTTGTTCGAAATTTGCTAAACAAACGAGATTACGTGTTGCACTAGAAAATTCTAAAATAGTCGGTAGATGCTGGTCTTATTTTAAGACAGATTCATTGCGTGTTAAAGTTTAATCACTCGAGATCGTTAATGATATCATCCGCAGAAATAAACTTGTAAATGATGATGATTTTGGTATCACGAGAATGTTTAACTAAAATCTTGTTGCAATCCAGTGCGGTAAAACAAATGTAAAGTTAAATAAGCCAGTTTACTTTGGAGCTGCTTTACTTCATCTGTCAAAGTGGCTGATGTACGATTTTTTATAATTGTGTTAAAATACAATGACCAAACTCAGAATTATTGGTTACTGACACTGACTCGTTGGTGCGTGAAATAAAATGTGTAGATGTTATAGAGATATTAATAATAATAAAAAATTATTTGATTTATCCGATAATCCACGCAATAGTGGGTTTCACGATGACACAAACAAAACAGTTATTGAAAAAATTAAAGACGAGTTTGTTTGCTCCAGTAAAAAAAATTTGTTGGATTCCACAGCAAAAAGTATACCGTGCTTCTCGACGACGAAAAAAGCAAAAGGCATACATTGTGGGTATTTATAAAAGTGGATGAAATTTGATGATTTTAAATGTGCACTTGATGGTAATGCTAGATTTGCTAAAATAAATGTTATGAGAACAAATTGTCACAAACATGAAACTGACGTTAATATAAAAAGCTGATTAAGTAATTTTGACGATAAAATACATTGTGAAGATGGAATCAACTCGCTGGCACTTGGTCACTGCAACACATTTGGTGGCTGTGATATACTTTATATCATCTTTAATTAATTTTGTCTAAATTCTAAATATGTTCAAATATTTGACAGTAGCAGATAGAAGCAGCAGCAGAATTAAAAGATTAGCAATTGGCAGTCTACCATTAACAGTTGAAATTAATGATGAAATTTCAGGAATAAGCTTTAGCAAATTTGATAAACTATAACTTTCGCTTATTCAGTCAGACGGCAGTAAATATTTTAGTTATCTTGAGCAGTTGACTAATGAGCTAATTCGCGATACGAAGACTTCCATGATCTGATCAGTCCAAAACTATAGTAAACTTAATATTGATCTAGATCGGTCAAAGGTTATGGTCAAAGGCGCTAAGTATCCACTTAGTAAAACAGCAATGAAAGAATTATTTGAGTGTCATCGAGATGTATGTGAAAAATTAAAGCTTTGTTTATATAATCGGGACAATGAAATATTTAATATATCTATCGTTGATACTCTGATAGTATGTGAAGTAGTACTTTAAACAATAAAAATAAATAAATATATAAACTTTTCGCTTAAATATTGTAACAGTAGTAGATGAAAACCAGAGTTTCTTGATCAAAGACCCCACTCCAACTCAATCAAATATCATCACCATTAACGAGATCAAAATATATTTAGGCAAGAAATCGTGTCGTACTCAATATTATTAATGTCTGTAGGGTGGTGACTATTTGCATGAGGTTGTGAGTATGGCCTTTGGGCCAGAAATCTGATTTTTGTCTACTACTTAATTCTAAGTTCTATTTGATATTGATTGAACCTTTCGTCTAAGGTCATATGTTCGTTGTATCAGTGTCTTTCAAGTACTGTCAGTCCATATTAGAACAGAACCAAGCAATGATAATTTTAATGTCGGGTGTACGGAAAACGTCTATCTTTAGTCAGATGTAAGCATATTTCACTAGTCAGACACGAAAAAAGAAGAAGATAATTTTAACACATGCGTACATCAATACTGTAAATCTTTCAGACTGGTATTATTGTTATTTTGACTGAATGAAACATTGTCTTTCTTATTTTTTGTGACTAGAAAAGAAAATGTTAGAACAGTACTGTATAAAGTCATAATAACGAAATAAAAGTTATAAATATAAAATATATCAACTCATTCGTTATTGTCAGACGGGTTTTCCTTGCTTCATTACTGTATAAAACGGAACCGAATTACACGCAAGAACTCAATCGACCGAATACCGGAGGGAAATCCATAACACCATAGACAGAAGGAATGTTAAAGAATAATCAATGGAATGCTATCGGCGCTACTTAATTGAGAATGATTGATCTAAAACAAACATGAAATATCACTGATGGAAACTAAAGGTGCAGAAATCGTTGGAAAGAACACGAAGATGACCGGCTACTACGTCGTATGTATTTAAAACAGTCGGAGGTTTGGGGTTGACGTTTAATATGAGTATGGTGACATAAACGTTTTCCGTTAAAGTTGGGAGGGCTTAGGGAACTTACCTAGAGTGAACATTTCTACATCAATCGTGAATAAATTTAATTGTAGTATATTGCACGTATTTTTCTTTTTATTTGAGAATAATTGTGGTTACCACTAAAACCAAGTATAAGGGAAGATCCCTATCATTCATCACGTGACTTTTGTCTTTCATCATCCGACTACTGTCTTTCATAACACTGCCATCATAGTACACACAAACTGGCACAAACGCCGTTTTCCATCATCGCTTGTGGATTCATTGTCCGTAATTAAGATAAGCATTAATTACAACAAGTATTCATCCTTTCCGTGCAGCAGTTGATTTATTAAAATTAGTTTTTGTACCTGTAGTTAGGTTGCTTAGAGACAAACTTTCTGTTCTGTTCTGTTCAACTATGCTGACCTACTTACAGGTAAATTTAAATCTTTATGTTTTGCCAATGTCGTAATTGTTCTATTTTTTTATTTCAGCTTTGCATAATTACTATTAAACCTGAATTAATTCTAGATCAAACATATTTGAGGACTATCTAATTATTTTGGTCTGTCTTGTAGTCTTAATGATGTATGTGGACTCGGGTTGTTCCTATTTGTATAACTGATCGGCACAAGGAATTCAAAGATAACCTTCAACTTCAGTTCTATAAGATTAACTTGTTAGTGTACCACAATATGTCCTATAAATGTAACACAAACACTTAAATTAATTGTAAAATTTGTATCATCGAGTCTGTCAAATAATTTACGAGTCGATTCCAAGTGATCTTTCCAGATATCGTTGTAGATGATATCACATTCATCTAAACCAGATCTAATCATATCACAAACGGAATCTCTTTCGATTGACAAAGTCGATCTGGAGTTATGAATGCTGATATTTCCTTAGCAATTACCGTCAGTGGAATTTGCCATTTCACTTTCGAAAGGTCAGACGCAAAGATTATGAATCCACAATTTCAAACCTCATGGTAGATTTTATTTGTTTTGGAATTAAGTGCTCATAATCAAATATTAACTGTTTAAGCTCATTCTTTTATTGTTGCTGTGAAAGTTTCTCGTCGAGATTATTCATAATACTGAATGTGATAAACATCATGTAGACATTTCGTGAGAAATTGTCAATGTTTATACACAAACACACACACACACACATACAATTAAAATATACCAAACAGAACAGAAAGTATTATCCCTGGACTCTGTAGTAGAATCTTGATAATAGTAAGCAGAATTAATAATTTTAATACAAATAATACTATTGTACATGTTAGAGAATTTAATTTGTACTCTACGTAGTTTCGAACCCAGGTCGACGAACAAAAGGCAACCATCGCCTTCCCTGCACACACCAGCCCATATCCCGTCAC
>QKMX01051541.1:0-16711 GCA_003401595.1 Venustaconcha ellipsiformis
AAACAAACACCACAAAATTAGAAACAGAAAAACATGCTGATTAATACACAAAAACACATTGATTAATAAAGCAGTACATTGCTTCTATAATTCACAATTGTTAAAGTCAGACTTTGTCAAATGTTTAAGCTACTAATTCTGATGTACACAGGTATAAAAATAGCATCTGAGATATAAAATATAGAATATTAGCAAGTTGAATCAAATGTCCATCTTCATTTATGTTGTGTGTATTTGCATTTATATACCAGTAAATTTCCATAACTAGAGTTCAATATATACAGTTGTATGAGACATATAGTATTTATAAAAATAGTATATTAGGAAATTTGACATTAATGTTAATATGGAAATAAATACAACTTTAACAGTTTTATAAAAATTAAGGTGTTCATCTTCTTTCTCCACTAAGTTTACAAACAATTATTAATGAGAATCTCTTGTAATGTTGAAACTTATAGTGCAAAAAGTCACATGGGCAATGTATGCCGATTTTGAATGCTCTGCACTTTAACTGTATACAGGAAACTTCCAGACGAAAATTATCGCTATGGACTTTTACAATGGTAGCCATGTACTAAACTTGGGTAACATCACATCATGTGGAATCCTCACAATCGAGTGTAGCACAAATTTGTTTATCAATATGTGTTGCTTTCATTGTGACATCACAGTGCACAACATTCAATCCATATTGTACTGGATCACACCTTTGGGTTCATTTTGTCCAAATATGTCTATGTACTTTAACATTGAATGGTGACCTTCCATAGGAATATGGATGTATACGAATCCTAATGAAGTGAATACTGCCACTTTGAGGTATGTAGAATCAAATAGTGTTTGCTTGTACTGTAATTAAAACTACACATGAAGATGTGGGAGCCATATTTTTGCTCAGTATCTAAATAATATTTTTTGTGTCATTTGCTATATTCTGTTTAAGGAGCATTCTTCAGCTGCCATATTGGCAGGTGCTCAAACCCCTCATTGTAAGACTTGACATTTTGAGTATCAACTATTAATCCAGACTGTAAGTATTACTTGAAATTAACAAATGCAGATTGGTCATAATATTTTCAAGTAGGATGTGGAGTTGAGTAAAGTTTTTTGATGGTGGGGCCAGACACATTTTTTATTTTATTCTCATTTTAATAATTTTCATTTCTTATTAGCCTGACTGTTTTAAGTAATAGGAATAGCATTGCGATATCTGCTCATGGGGTGTAGTGCACATATATAGTTAAAATTCTCAGACCAATATTGCTGTGTTTTCATTCACATTCTAGTCATGAGTTTCAGGTTAATAGATTTATCTATTTTCTTCTTGGAACGAGATGTTACAAATATCCCTTCACACAAAAGTTAATGTTTTTATGTTCTGATAAAAGATCAGTAACCAGTAGTTTTTAAAGTGGTATATGTGATAATTAGATTTTGCTACATATGTATGTATTTTATGTTTTTTAAAGTCGGCATTTGCCTATGATTTTAAAATACCATTGGTGGGCCACATACTGTGATCCATCATTGTAAGCCAAGGTTCCGGTATGATAACCTATCTACACCTTGGCAGATCAATCCATCATTTCTGTACTTTGGGTGAGAATTTCTTTGGATGCATCAATCAGAATTGTTTACATTTATTGTTGTCACTGTCAACAACTTGGTGACCTGATAACTGCTTGTACCATTTTCAGACAATATACAATGAACTGCTGTTACATGTTATTCTATTAGTTAGTTGGCAATACATACTAAGGGATGCAAGTTGTGAAATTAAATAGATGTCGCTAGTGAAAAGCACTGAAATATTGGAGTGATCCACCAAGTTGTCGATAGGTTAAATATAACCTTGGCCAGCAAAGATGACTGATATAGTTTCAGTTTTATGGAATTTTGTTTTGGTTTAAAATTTACTTTTAGACTAAATATTTCTTTCAGTTTTCAGTGAGGATGGGGTTTTGGCTTAAAGTGATAAAGTTTTCTGAAAATGAGGAACATTTTGAGTTCTGAAATATGATTCAGTTTCAAGGGATTTTGCTTTGCTGAGATGTAGGTGTTTTGACTTGTCACTGTATAATATGTATTGTTTCAGTAAATCCTCAGGTGTTGAGTTACCTGTAGCTTTGTAAGACAATGAGCTTCATGTACAGGTATTTATCAAATCTACCTATTCAGAGAAATTGGAGATTAACAAAACACATTAACAAAGCAGGTCTAAATTGCACATTGCTTACAGCATTTAAAAACATTGACAAGAGACCCATGTGAGACTGATATCACTTTCTTGGCATTGACCCATTTTACTAAGCAGCCTTGTGTAATACTGTAAAAATGTAACAAAGTAACTATCTCCAAACTTATTATCATGTCAGTTTTCCTTTTTGTTTTACAGTTAGTAGTCTGATAGAAATTCTCTCCCAAGATAAGGCATAATTATTGTTCATTAAGTTAACCAGGATCTTTAAAAGTTAAGTTTTTTTGCTGATAGTCGCATGGTTATCATTCACGGTTACCTTTTTTATTTTGTGGGTGTCTTTACTCATGTTACTTAAATTTGGAAGAGTTCAGTTTTAGCTATAACAAAAGCCAAAAGTTGTCTGTCCACACATATGGGAGTCCAATTAGAGTGATCTCCCTTGTACATAGGGATTGGCATCAGATTCATACCTAAGTTACTGTTGGAGTGGAATGCATGCTCTGTCAATTGGATGTAACTGCAGGAAAGGTGTGTTCATATTATAATTGGAATAGTATTGTTGAAGAAGCATTTTACTTAAAAAATTGCTTTTGTTACATATGTTGCCTCATCATAATACCAAAGGAGAATAGATAAGAGGTGGAGGGACTTACATCCACTCACCCTAGAGAAGATCTGTCTCCTATCTCTCAAGGTCTGTGTGGTAGCCTTCAAACTCTAAAGAAATATACATGCCTGAGTACTGACTCCATATGCCCAGATTCCGATTGTATATCTGTCAAGGAACAATTGCAGTCAATAGCCATGATCATAGTATTTTGCCTAATGTTCATGAGATAACAACCTTTTCCCCTTTCAGAAGTATATAATAAGTGAGATCACCCTCTTTGCTGCAGTTCATTTTGTTTAAAGTACCAATTCAAAGACCACACTAGGTCTTGCTTGTAATGAGACAAAGAATCTAATGATGATAGGTTTCACCACAAATGACTGATTGCCAAAGTGAGTCTGTTGATGGCAGTGCACTGTTGGGTAAACTGTTGATAGTTCGGATTGACCAACAAAGCACATATTCTATTTGCCTGCTGTAGCTAAAGTGATTAGGATCAGTTTTAATAAGAGATCTAGTGGTTCAAACATGTGTACTTCAATAACCATGCATATAAAATTGTGACCACCCAAAGAACAAGTCGTTAATAAAAAGATAACACCATTGTTAATGAGTAGTCTTCAAAGTGGCATTAAATACCAATAATTACAACAATGTTTATAATTAAAGCAGCAAACAATTACAGAAATACTGTAGCTAATTTGTAAAATATCTTTTATGAACATGGAATTAGTATACAGAGAATGTCTCTAAATTTGTAAAACATTATGGCACAGAGGTTCTGTTTTACTTCTAGGAGCTAATTGTCTGTCCTTCTGGAATTTGACTGATTGTCTCAAGAAAGAACAGCATGAACAAGATGAAGGTTGAACAGTTCATCACTGGAGAACAATTTTCTACAGTCAAATATGTCTTCAAAGAAACAGCATTAGAAATTAAAAGTATTACAGCCAGCAACCATTGATGGACTATGTACATGATATAGCTCACAAATTAAATATACAGGTCTAGTAACGAAATAGTTACTCTATGGCATTGCTATATCTGTATTTCTGTTAGATATACTTTCATTGCATTGTTTAAATTAAAATATTTTTGTGTACACACTGTTAATAATACTTTCTGCTTTTATATTATTATCTACTCTGCATTGCTATCTGTGTATTAATATTTGCTCTTTTATATCATCACTATTAAGATGGTCACAGTTTCATATATGTGGTTCTTGAGGTAAACCCTTATTAAGCTATATATGAACCCATGGTAGATTCCATTTGGGATACAAAGCCAAGCCTTCAGTGTGATTGGTTGAAGTTCTCCATAAGATAGGAGAGGTCTTTGCTTTGTTCTATATCCTCCCTTCCATAATGTTTTAAATGGTGTTATGTTCCCACACCACGATGCTTTCATAGCTGTGGACCTTCTTGCCCAAGTTATTCTTACCGCCATTTCTTGTGAGAAATGTTTGCATCTGAGGGCTTGATTGAAATGATCCAGACATTTAAGTAGATAAAGATGCAGATGAAACACATTCCATCAGGTTTGTTTGGAGCAAGTGAGGAAAGATGCCAGTTTTTCTTGGGATTTCTGTTGCCAGGTTTAACAAGACATTTAACCTGAAGGGAGCAAACAGGATAAGACAACACACAATGCATGATCCATGAACAGACAATGGACAACACACAATACATAATTGATGAACAGACAATGGACATCACACAATGCATAACTAATGAACAATGGATAACACAATGCATGATTGATGAACAGACAATGGACAACACACAATGCATGATTGATGAACAAACAATGGACACCACAATGCATGATCAATGAACATACAATCAGCAACACACAATGCATGATTGATAAACAATGGACATCACACAATGCGTGATTGATGAACAATCAACAACACATGATAGATAATCGCTGAACAGACAATGGACAACACAATGCATGATCAATGAACAGACAATGGACATCACACAATGCATGATCGATGAACAATGGACAACACACAATGGATGATCAATGAACAGACAATGGACAACACAATGCATGATTGATGAACAATTGACATCACACAATGCATGATTGATGAACAATGGACAACACATTGCATCATCAATGAACAATTGACATCACACAATGCATCATCAATGAACAATAGACATCACATAATGCATCATCAATGAACAATGGACAACACAATGCATGATTGATGAACAGACAATAGAAAACACAATGCATCATCAGTGAACAGAAAACAATGCATAATTGATATAAACAAATAATGGACAACACGATGCATGATCAAAGAAAAGAAAATGGACAACACACAATGCATAATGATAAACAGATAATGGACAGTACAAAATGCATGATAGATGTTGGTCATCCCTATAAGCTACTTGGCATTCTATAAAATTTGAGCTTACAAAAGCAGACCAAAAATGATTTCAGTGTGACCTTGACATTTAACAGCAAATCAGTTTTAGTTTTCTGCCAAGTTTTGCAGTGTTGACTTCTGTGAATTTCACATTAATAAGATTTCATATAAACAAAATTATTCAATTTCTTTTCTGAAGACTAAAAAAATTAATTTTTATAAACAAAAGAACAAAATTTGGCCTTATAAATGGCCAAAATGAACGGTATTAAAGTTAATTATGTATTTAAATGAAAATTAAAGGTGATGAAACCAATCATTTAATTATGCATTTCAAGTTACATGGCAATTCTTGGGAACACATAATTTATGTTGGGTTGAGCTATAGTTGCTATGTATATCTATATTTTGTGTAACTTTTGGTACATGAATTTATCTAATTTTTAAAATTTTGTGGTCATGGCTGTAAATTGTCCAGTATATCTTTATTTAGATTTTGCCTACATGTGTGGGTCTTTTTACGAATATTAAGAGCACAAAATTATGTATGATATTTAAATATGTGCTTATGTATTTGTTGACAATTACTAATAAAAGTCTTAATAATAAGACTTGTTGACAACTTTGGGTTAATCTCTCATTGGCTGGTGGTCCTTGGCTGGCTCTAGAAGACTTTAGCAATATTCCATTGGTTGGAAAGGCCACATGAAATTGCTACATTGTGTCATTGTTTTGAAGCATTTGAATGCTGAGACATATGACCTTGAATGCAAGTTCATATTTCATTTAATTTGCTCTGAAAAATGAGAATTGGAAGAAGAAAATCTGAAGACCAAATATAGCATGTGGGTATTTAAATGTCCAAAGTAGGTTCTGGAGAACAATGCAGTATTAGCCAGACAGACCTTGTTGTTTCCAGAGAGTGAAAATGTATGACAAAACATGGAATGAAATTTGGTTTTCATTCATGCACATTCTCCATCAGTTATGGGCCATAAATATTTAAAATATAGTTGAAATTTTTCTGATCACTGAACTCACCTGTTATCTTGTAAATATTAAGCACTACATGTAATTCCACTAAAATTAGACAATACTTCTTATGCTGGTGTTCACATGAAAATGCTTATTTTAATATGTTCAAACACCATAACTCTGTAAAAGCTTTAGATTATCAAACTCACTGGGACTAAAGATCAAACTTCATGGCTAATGCAAAATGTTGATGCTAGAGTTACCAAACCACTGACAAAACATTACAATGGCTATTCAAAGGAGATCAGGTGCCACAAGTTTGTAAAACTTCTGATCACTGAAGTCAACAGTCTTAATAAGGATTAAGTTTTAATTAATAAAGCAAGAGGTCCACATAAATCTGAAATTGCTCACCCAGCTGACCACTAAGAACCAAATGCAAGAACAATGTTGGATATTGGATATTTTGTGTAAAGTTTGGCCAAAGTTGGGAGATACTTTATTTAGATATTTCTTTCAGTGCTGTTGAAATGCATATATTAAAACAAATGTTTCAGGGTTTCTCTATTTGTATCTACATGCATATCTGACAGCACTTCAGTATCATTTATCCAATATTGAAATTTCATTGGACTTGATATCAGGATACTTTCCTTCAGAGTTGGTCAAGTTCTCTTGAGCATTGTAGATCAAGTGATTGAAATGTTTTCTTCTCAATTTGTTGTTTGCAATGTCATATTTGATAAAGAATTTATATTATTTGCACACATTTTGAAAATGTTTACCATTCTTTTGAGTCATTTTTAATATGCTGGTAAAAGGTCTCCTATATTTAGTAAAGGTTGCCATATTTGAGGTGTATAGGCATTGATTGTGCAAATCTGAAAGCTTGTAAAGCCTGAATGCCTTCCAACAGATTCATTAAAATTCTTTTAGACAATTTTTATGAAGCTTATTAATGTTAGTAACATAGGTTATATTTGATAGTTGAACAGCGTCATTTATATAAATTTTAAAGACTTGGATATTTTGTGTAAAGTTTGGTCAAATTCTTTTAAATGCTTGAAGACAATGTTTTTCTATTTTTAAGGGCTGGTATATTTTATGGCAGCTCAGCATGATGTTTAAAATGTAGAAAGCTCTTTCAGTCAGGATATTTTCAGCCCATTTTGCCCAAATTCTGCAGTTTATTTTAGAAACCATTTTAGGTTTTCTATTTTTAGCAACAGTGGCCATATTTCATGGTGGATTGGCATCATGTGTACAATTTTAAAAGCTATTTAAGGCAGGATATTGCAAAATTTGGGCAAAATCTGTAAAGTGGTTTTTGAGAAGATCTTTAAATGTTGTCTATTGTTGTTTGGAAAGAAGCTGAACATAGATAGATGGATGTCATATGACTGGTGACACATGAGGATGCTGGGCCACAACACACATTTCTTGGCCTTAAGGCCCTGCGAGATACAAAAGAATGTGCTGAAGTTAAGAAGCCATTAGATTTTAAGCCAATACAATGCTCAGACTTTATAAAATGGTCAATGCATGAAAAATTTGCTCATTATCGATCTTATTTGAAACTTGTAAAATGAAGCCTCACAAAACTCTTAGTGAAGTCGAATATACATGCTACGGGCCATAAATCTAAGAAATACAGGCCAAACAGGCTGATATCAAATTTTACTGTAGCCTTGTTGCATTGAAGCTTTACTGAAAACAGCCACCCACTCACCCAGAGATGACAGAGTAATGTTTAGTTTGTACAGAGCAAAAGACAATTGATAACTATCAATTCCTTTTTGGCTTTGACTGCACTGGTTGCATGATTAAAGTAGATTATATCACAAGTGCAAATTTGAGTCATGCTTATGCTTGGAACAAATTATAACTCTCTAACCATACTGAGTACATTCATCTCTCTCTCTCACACACACACACACACAATTATATTGGTAATGACTGCAAAGTAGTTTATTACAACCTCCCCTTGATAGGTGTCTTATAAGTTTTGATCGTATCAAAGAAGGTATATACAAAAGAAGAACGATGTCTTAATACAGAATTTATTTACATGTATGGTATTAACATGACAAACTTCAAGAGTTTGTACATATTACAGTGAACAATTCATATATCTCTACAACAATGTGAAAATATTTTTATTGCTTAAACATAATTAAAGTACATCTTAATTCAAAACATTCATTTTATATATTTGTAACAATGCTGTACTCTTTCATACATTAGCTTGCATATCTTGTCACAATTGAATTTTCCATTCCTTTCAAGAAACAGACCTTTGATGACATGTAAACATGACTGAACCATGAGGACATTAACACATCTTTCATGAAGCAGAATAAAAAAAATCTTTTTAATGAAGAATATGATTTGGCAGTAATTAAGCTGTCAATAAAGAAAAGTMGATTTTATCCCAAGTGGCCAAAGAACCGTGCTTGTGATATGCATAGTTAATCCTGTTATAACATGCTTTATTATAACATGAATTTGGATATAACATGGTTATGGCAGGGTTCCCTAGTTCTTACAAGCTATTTACCAATTTCTTTCTTGGTTTGTGAATGCTCACTGCAATGCATTTAACATGACTTTCTTGCTAGCTTGCCATTTTTTTTTTCAAGATCCCATCTTTTACATAATGCAAAAAAAATCCTATTCTAATTCACAATAAACAAGCAATTAAGCTCATAAAGGTAATTCATTTCCTAAGTGTCTGACCTCGTGCAACGTTTGCTTATCACCCAAGCACCAAACAATGAGGTTGCAGAAATATGTTTATCACTCAAATTGATAATAAATTTACCAACCTAAGCAATTGCTAATCACCAAAATTAATATTGCAGCAAACAGTTCCTGCAACTGTTGGGTGTTGCTTTATTTAGAAAATAAGAAGGAAAAAAAGCCATCTTGGTGGATATGTACTTGGCAGTGTTGTCAATCAATCATTACGACTGGATCTAATGTACATCAGTTCCTTGATAAACAAAAAAATTATATCCCTGTTGTCTCTACCATAGTGGAATGAAATATTGTGTGTATTTATATAACAAGTCAGAGAATTCATGGACTATTGCTGGACATTCTTCAAGAACAGTTTCATTAATTTCAACATGCGTGTATCCTCTCCATTCTTCATTGGACCTTATAATCCAGTCACAGTGCAGATTAAAAAAGTCAACTTCAAAATATGTAAATATTAAGAACTGCAACAAAACATTGATGGCATGATGGTACTGTTAATACAGGAACTTGTAGCATATTATAGTACAAACTTTACATGCATACAGTGTAGTAATATTCTACCTAAATTGTAGATGAATACATCCATTGACACAAAATGTCTGGTTCAAAAAATACCCTATGACTGCTGACACCACCACCACCACTGGTGGAATAATTGTACATGTCCTGCACCATTAATAAATGAAGCAATTTTCTTAAATGAAATGATGCATGCATAAATACATTTTTGATAACATGATGAGTCTACCACAATATGTTGATGGATAAAACTTCATCAGAAGAGACAAAATGAGCAAATGAAAAATTTCATTGTTACTGATAATGTTATCTGTAATAACATTGAGATTTGCATTAAATTTACTGCACACAAACAAAATTTTACTGCACATTTTCTTACAAATATTTTATTTCATTGTAACAGACAAATGAATAAGTAACAGTATTAAAACAAATATCTGAATATTTCATGCACCAAGTCGGCCTAATCAGTCAACAAAAGCAAGTTTTAATAGCTTTCAAACAATCGGTTACATTTATTCTTATTTCTAATTTATTCACACATATCACTAATAGCACAGCCAAAGAACAATTACAGAGCTGGAAAACTTGAATGTCTGATAGTCATAAGACACATTAAAAATGAAGGAAATGAGCAGATTTTATTTTGAAATTTGATGAAAATCGTCAGTATGAGCATGTAGATGAATTTACGATTTTTCCAGCTCTATAAACATACATATGGTAGATACAAAATAAAAGGAAAAGATAAACATCACACTAAAGGTTCAGACTAGGGTTGCAGTAGTTAGAATAGACACTTTAATGAGCGGTGACTGCCATGTCAGGGTCTATCCTAGAACTGAAAATTATGGGGAAAATTCTCCCTTCCATTTGAAAAAAATAATATTTCTTTTTGGTCACATTTTTAGAAGTGGTGTGAGTCCTGCAAATACACTTGGCACAATAGATACTGCATGTGACCCTAATAAATTTTGTACCATATCAATATGCAATAAGTAACAATGACTAAATGAATTTTTCTGACAGAGGAATTGAATCACAATTCACATGGAATGACAATCTTTCTTGTACAAAAATACAATTCACAAATTATGTGAAAATAAGTGCTTTTTGTATCTATACATGCAATAACTTAAATTTCCACAGCTGCAAGTATATATTGCCTATTATTCAAATGTTTAATTAATATAAAAATGCAAAAACTGAATACTGTAGGACAATGAACTTAATACACATTTTAATAGCATACCCTCAAGTCAAATGTGAAACAGTAATGAAATGCCAAATTACTGTTATGTAAATACCACAAGCGCTAGTGTCTAAATCGGAACCCACTGCAAAATATGCTGGCAGATCATGGTCCATGTTGTTTGTTCTACTGATTAGTTGTAGCAAACAATGCTGACACATATCTACTAGTGAATTATGCAAATATATATCATAGCTGCAAGGTATAGGACAGCTATCTGCAGTTACAAGACAGCAGAAGCAACCAACATTTACCATAAATACTCACTTATGACAAGCCCAACTGCTAACTGCACAAATCCAGCTCTGCATCCTATAATGCATTCTCAGATCTGGCAAATCTGGATCTATGCAGTTTGTTACGAGCAATCAATAAAACAAACAATATAGACTAGGATCTACCAAGGCATTATGCAACAGTAGATCAGGATCTGTGTGGTTTGTGGTTGGACTCCATTTATATGATAGTATGTATGGTTCTACTGTAATGAGAAGGGGTTAGGAATGATTTCAATGACCCTAATATGGATTGGAGGAAAACTCAAATATTCAAAAGTGGCTACAAAATGGTTCTTGTTGCTGATATTTACAAGAGAATTGTAAACTTTTGCAAGCTATTTTATGAACTGCTTGTTTCATACTATGACTTTACTAATTTGTTTGCAAGGTAACGATTTTTGTAGAATTGTTTTGTTCTAACTATTATCCAATGAATAATGGTAAATATGTTATTTTTCACAACACCATGAAAATGAGTTCCTTAAAAGAATATGAATTCACAGTATATGGCTAGAGATTTGAATTTCTTAAGGCTGGTAATGTTGTACATGTGATCCACTAACTGATATGAGGTAAGACAGGTGTTTCAATTAAGGATTCTTTGTTCTTAGGAAACTCGTAACTTCACTCTCAAAGTCTACCTTCAAATCTACTAATTGTATTATTTGTTGTTCAGCATGAAAATCTTGCTACGTGCCAGGATATTGACAACAATCTGCACATCATCCCACTAATATTCAGGTAGTTCCTGGTAACCTAATTCCATCTTTAAGCAAACAATAGGTATGCAAAGATATCACCTGCAGCTCTTCCTGCATATATATAATGCAAGACTAATTCATTCATGTTCTGAAAAGCAAAACTTGAAATGTGTTCACATAATGTGTGTGCCTATTGAAAGTGCTTGAAATTAATTACAGCACAAACTGAATCATGTGATCGATGTATCATTATATCACTGTCTTGTTTGGGCATAATGGTTTCCTTTACAGTTTTGGTCACTCACTTACAAAGTACATCAGTAAACAGTCTCTAATATAACACAAGAATGGTAATGAATCCCATTATACAAGTTGAATTACAGCTTCTCCATGAACAGGGTAACATAAAGCAGTCATGCCAATAACAGGTCCACTAGTAATGATTCCCATGAACATCACTACTGCAAGGGGTCATTTACGTATCCAATGGATAACAAAATTTAAATTTTATAGGATTTAATTCAAAAACTATACATTTACTCCTGCGTAATACCTATAAAGCTCAGCATAGAGCAAGAACTGACATTACATAATCTACTGTTTATCAGGGTTGAATTTATTCTAAATATGATTTAATGTGAACACTGTGGACATCAGGGGCAACCACATATTTAATTTTTGAATATTTGCACATTTTAAATTTATATATGATGTCCTTTGCTAGGGAAATAGCTGATGTGGTGTTATAATTGGGTCTATTCTGTCCTCACACAGAAGTGTGTTAACTCCACATGCTGGTCCCTTGCTACAGTGAAACATCTTTGGTCCCTATGTATGCATTGTGGTAAATTTGTCTCTTATATCAAATAATTATCATATTTAAAGACTTATCTAGTCCAGGCTTTCAATATTAATGGTAAGAGATACTGTTAAATGATTTTGTTTCAAGGATATCAATTCAGTTTTGTTTTGGAGGAGATTAAATTTTTCAAGGTGCTTTAATTCATTGATTGGGAATGGGCAATATTGTTTCCACAGCAACATGATTGTTTGATGGTATGCAAATTCATGCTTTGTAGCAAGAATGAACTCCCAAAAAAAAACTGATATCCCACTAAAAAGTGATTGCACAGTAGTTAATAACAAAGAGACATGGAGCTAATTTTCATTTGTAACAGTCTAACTCAAAATTGCTTAGTAATAGCCGATTTGTCCTTTTACTGCAATGGTTTTGATTCAGTTAGCAATAGTGAGAAATCTGGATTCATTATAAGAAATATTGCTGTAATATTTTGGTACATTAGAGCCACATTTTTTTGATCTGTTTAAAGCATACAAGATATTGTGCTGCCACAGTGCTTACAAATAAATTCCACAAATACAATAAGGTAAAATATGTGACAATTATTGTTATCTTCTGAATGGATATCTGTAGAAATATTACAAAAGATGCAAAAGCACAATTTCATAATTTGATCTTATTTGGTCGTTGCAGACTAAACTTTTGATGAAAATCATTATTTTACACATATATCTTAAAAAATGCTATCATAAATAAGCATGTACAATGCAAAGGCTTTGTTTAACTTGACAGAACTATCCAAACTATGAGAGATTCTCTTTCATTCCACATATAAACTGTGTGTTAAATCTCTAATCGCTGTCTGTAATGAAGCAGTAGTGGTCCATCCTGTAAATGAAAGAATCAACAGCAATCATCACTAATGGGAACAAGAATGTACGATAATTTGTGATCAGCTTCAATTTATACTCAAAAGTGATTTAGTGCAAATTCTTTTTTAAAATCATAATATATACCATTAAAATAGTTATACACACGGAATTGCTAATAATTTTATTTAGTTTTAAAGGGATGTTAAAAGTTAGCATGATTAGAGCAACATCCCAAGGTGATAGGCAAAAGATTAGGTACTATAGCTACTCCCACCCACCCCTAAAGCAATAAGTATCTCCTGCAACACTAGTGATGAGGGGATACTGCAAACTATAAACATGAAGTGCATATGAACAATAATCTATTGCAGAAAATAAGCTTATATGGAGCATATGATCCCCCTCAATGCCTAATATATCATCTTTCAAATTATTCTGCCCAAATTATGAGAATAGTATGACTGTTTATCAACAGTATGGTTACTGCTTTTTTCTTTTGTTATTTTTCCCTTCCTTACTCATTTTATGTAATATCTTGTATGACAAGTTTTAATACAAAACGTTTGGGCAAAAAATGTTGTAATGTTATTCAGGCAAACATATGGGCAAAAAATGTAACATTATACACTCTGCCTTCCAGAAGGCATATAACAATAATATTTTAGTGCTTGAATTGTCAAGATTTTACTGCAACTTTAAATTTGAAAATAAAATGTTTACTTGAGCTAGTGATTCTCTAAAAGGAATTGCAAAAAAATTATTGTCTCTTTTCTCAGGTGAGATAAATGTTCTAAAGGAAACTGTGATAAATCTTTTACAAACCTTCACTCTCCATCGTGTTGCCATAATGAATTTCAGCATGTGGTCCTTCCCAAGAAGTTCTTCATTGCACAAAATGTCAACCTAGGATGAGGTTATTATTATCATTATTATTGTTAATTTGTGTCTGGAGTGCAAGTAAAAAAAGTACTGAATGTAAACGTGTACTGTGGAAAACTCTCAACTCAGACAAAATTTGTTAGGATCATGATGATACATTTTGAAGATAAATTGTTAACTTAATTGTAAGTTTAATCCAATAATCTGATTAGCTGATTTTTAAATCTGACCTGAAATTCATTAATTGGGACTTCATATCACCAATATAAATCTTAAATTAAGTCTGCATAAAAGATTTGTGTGGTCAATTTTAAGTCAGGCTTTAATTTATGCCCATCAGATCACTGGATTCCAGACTTAAATTTAAGCTAATCAGATAACTGGACTCAAGACTTAATTTTACGCTGATCAGCTCACTGAATTCCAGACATAAATTTAAGTTCTAGACTTAAGACTTATGTTTATGGAACTGATGCCTGATTATAAACTTCAAGCTGGGGGAAAAAATAGAACAAATTCAAAACATCAAAGAAAGAGTAATAAATTGTAACAAAAGCCAGTCAATTTCTATTCATATGTCTGTCATGTTCTTTTTCCCAATCATTCTATTCCTCGTCAAGAGAGATACCATAATACCAACAGGTATGATTACACAAGAATTTGTAGATCTCAACAAACTTCCTCATGTAGTGAACAAATGCTATTCATTGCTATGGATTTCTATATTGCCCATCACTCGGATTTATCATTCTCTATAATCTTGTCCAGTTAAGGAGTACCTTTCAAAACAATAAAACGGTCATCAACAATTTCCAGTGAATCAGAATGGATGATAGTGAACAACATAAAACCCAGAAGTAAGGAACATGAATTCCAGAGAGGTGACCTAAATGTGACTCTTAATTGGTCATAGGGATAGACAAGGGTCACCTTATATATGATTAAGGCTGGGCATACAAATTTAACGGCTTTTAAAAATACAATTTGAATAAACTAGACCTAGACAAATATTCAGTGGTTAATTAAAGTCTAAGTCACACCAGTAACTATGATCACATCATTCCTGGACTGTTGGCACAAGTTATAAAGTGTTTAGGTTGAAAAACAACAGTAACTTGAACTCTCTTTCGGTGATGCACAACACCTCTAGTTCAAAGATCGTGAAACAGTAAACATGATTAAGTATGTAGCAAAACATAGGTGTCATGCAATTTAGAAATATTGATAAGTAATGCTTGTTTCTTTTATATTACTGTAATAAGATTCATACTACTGAACTAAATATAATTCTTGGATATTAAAATAGTGCCTAATTAAAAATTTCAAATACTTCAAGTTTTGCCAAGAATTATTAATACTGTGAAAGAAAACTGTCTTGCAGATTTTAGTACTCATTAATAAAATGCAAGCATTGAATTGTGTAGCAAATATTTAAAGCCAGAAGGATGAAATTAAAGCATTCAAATCTGTAATTTTTGAAAACAGTACAATATGTCAAAATTTAACAGTACAAAATTTCATCCACTACACAGGCAAAAAAATCTAATGAAGAAATATTTAATATGATGAAAATAGTGCTAAAATAAAGTTACAGTTAAGAAATTTACTTACATCTTTATATCGATCCAAATTATTGAATATTTTTAAAGCCACAAACTTTTTGAGATGAGATATTGTAGCATGTGCAGAAAGCCTCAAGTACTTCCTCTTCAATAGTTTCAATTGATTGCCATCACATTCTAAGCATACATTAACTTGTTCATCACTCTTATGATGGTCTTTATCCTCCTCTTTATCAGAAGAGCTTTTTTCAATATTTTTCTTGTCCTCTTCATTCACTGAAATCCAAACAAAATAAGGTTAGTAAACATGTCTGTTTTAATTCTCTAGTAAAATATATATGAAGAATTATATTTTTATAACAACATGACAAGGCCTGAATTTCACCAACTGAACTTAAGTCTTTGATTTAGGTTTAAAATCTAGTGATATGATTGACTGAATTTTAAGTTAACAATCAAACATCTTAAGTCTTGAAAAAAGACTTATGTAGGCAAAATTGAGATCAGGCCACAAGATTTCAAAACTTTATCACACTTTACTGCAGAATCAAATTATAATTGTGGCACATGATTGGCTGACTTGGAACTAATGAATGAACAGATACTACAATTCTAGCACCTGACTGATTAACATGGAACTAATGAACAGACTGGCAATACAATTCTTGCTCTGACTTACTTAATATCCAAACTACATCACAATTCTCTGATTGGCAAACAAAAGTCTAAAATAACCTAAGTACTCCACTCCCTCGATAACTCATGAATCAGTTTATAATGCAGCTCAGGCATGGATCATATTTTTTAAACCAGAAAATACCCCAAAAATTGATCACTATTTATTGAACATGAAGAAAATTGCGATAAAAATTAGTAACGGAAACTTTGATATATCGCTTGTTTTAT
>QKMX01051542.1:0-11001 GCA_003401595.1 Venustaconcha ellipsiformis
AGCTAATTGAGTTACCCTCTTTAAATAAAGTCATAATAAGCATATCTGGGATGAAAATAAAAAAATGCAATTAACCTTGCCAGCCAGTTCTGCCTCTAATTCAGCTGGATCTTTCTGTTTGAAAATGGCTGCAGATCCACCATCATCATCATCTGGGTACTCAGGGAACTTTCCAGTGACATCTCTGAAATAATATAATGACAACAAATCCTCGAGGTAAATTAAGGAAATTATATAATACAATTTTAAAAAAGATCCAAAAAGTCTTTAAATATAACTGAATACACTTGATGCATTGTTGTGTAGAGAAAATCACTAGTGAACAACATCACAAGCATTTTTCAAAATTATTTATCCCACCTTTGAAAATTTTATGTATTTTCATTGGTCAATGTGTGTCACATGGTGACTGGGTATGAGGCTATACATGGCCAGTTAGAATTATGCCTTGTTTGGATTTCATCAGCAAAACTTTCAACATCCAGACTGAGATTTATTTAAGTCTAGAATCCATCAATATCATTTGCTAAAAGTTTTGTCTAACATAAAATTACCCAATCAAATATTTTAACACTAAACTTGAGATTTGTGTAGGCAAAATATGAACAGGTGATGTGACATCACAACTGTGTCATTTTGCAGTGAATGAAGTGGCTAAATGTTTCTAGGTCCTGCCACTACATGTAAATCATTAAAAATTAGCACAAAAAAGGGTAGATAAGATCATTAATGGGGTAAATTAATTATATTAAAATATTAGCTTTCAAAGGTTTAGTTAGACCAATTACGTTTGTACAGTTTGGGACCCCCATTCCTAAATATTACAGGACGAACTTAAAATAACACCAAAAGCAGACAGCATGAGACAGATTTGTAACATCCGATTATGACTACAGACCAGGAAGTTATCACTTCAGTACTGAAGAGGCTATATTGAAATCCCTTTAACCAATGCAGGCTGAAAAACTGATTAATAACTTTTTAGAAAGGTTAAAAAAAAAAACCCAACTAAATTAAACAGAATTACTAGAAATCAGCACTAATATACCTACAAAACACCATTTGCAAAAATGGAAAGTTCCAATTTTTTCCCCAAGAACTATAAAAAATTATTGTTGTTTACAACCACTATATATACTCACTTATAAGTTTGGTAAAACTGAAAACAATATAGACCTTGATCTGCCATCGCATAATGTTCTGGCATATCTGGGTTTATGCAGTTTAATAGGAGTAATCAGTAGAAAAAACAACACAGATCCTGCTCTGCCAACAAATTATGCAACAGCAAATCAGGGTCTACACTGTTCGCAGTTGTGCTCAACTTATAAGTGAGTACACAGGGTATTAAGCATGTTGCTGAATTTTTGTAACACCAAATTATTGCATTTTCAACATTACCAGAGTCATAATTTTTCTGAACATTTGACACTGTGTGGTGCATTGATGTCATTAAGCTTGACAGCTAAACTAATCGAGATCACAAACTTCGAGTGTGACCAACAAACAGCCTCACCTGACTGAAAAAGAACATACTAAAGACAACCATCTTGTTTGTACAGGATAGTCAAAATAACATATCTTACCTAACAACTAAGATTATATCAGATATTTCCATATTTGTAAATAAAATGGATCGGCATGACAGATATCCTATTCCCCTTTTAAAATAGAATGGTTGAGTCCATGTTAGCAGTGTATTATCAGTGGTTACATATAGCTACAGTATTAGGCTACAGGCTAAACAGCTTCATATATAGTAATGGAATCAATACTAAAACAATCTTTATTTTATATTTCGGAATTATGCATAAATATTTATGTACTTAAAGGAATTTTACTAATCATTTGCGACTTTAACACTGGAAAATTTAGAGCTGACCAAAAGATGAAATAGCTTGAAATCCAAACATTTTCCGCAAATAACCTGCATTTTGGAAGCATGCTAGCACTAAATTCGAGCTATAGTGAGTGAATTTTTCAGTGACACAACTAGTTAGTATGAGAGTATTAAAGTCAAGCTGTAGCAAGTGAGATCACATAGATTTTTTGCAACGGAAAATGTGAAGCATGTTTACAGCATGTTTACACCACATAAAATAATTTCCAGATGTTGTGCATACTTTTTATTGACCTTTTGTTTTTCATTAATATTATATTAGAATTTTTCTTTTTATTATTTAAAAACAGACCCAAGCATGCTTGATATCACTTGCTTGGCATTCATTGGTTGAAAAGGCAAATGTACAGTATCAGGTCAAAAGTGAGCTTCATACATTTAATTTTTTATACTCTCATATTTTGCACATCATCAATCTAAAATTTCAATAATAAAATAGATATTTTTTCATACAAAAAACTTTAAACAAAATGGAGGAAAAATTGGCTAATGACGGATAAGCATGTCCTTCATGTCCAATCTCAAATTAAAAACACACTATCATAACTAGCACCCAACTGTAAACTACACATCTGGGGCAACACTGTTTATTGTATACATAGTTTAAGGCCTGACCCCTTATCTTCTGGTGCATTAAGTCATAACAGATTTGGGTTTTTGCAACTGTTTGCATTTGGGTTAAAGTTATTCACTGGTAAATTATATGCTATTATCCCCTACAAGTTTTAATTATCTATACAACAAGTTTTAATTATCTATATACTGTAATCATCCCTTACAAGCTTTCATTATCTAAATAGTGTACTTATCTACAACAAGCTTTCATTATCAGAATACTGTAATTATCCTCTTCAATATTTCACCATCTGAATACTGTAATTATCTACCACAATCTTTCATCTATATACTGTAATTATCTACAACACACTTTCAATTTATGTATACTGTAATTATCCACAAGAACTTTAGTTCTTTGCATAGGATGATATTTCCCCAAGAGCTTTCATTATTTGATCACAGTAATTATCTCCTATAAGCTTTAATTATCTTGATACTGTAAATATCCCATACAAGCTTTCATTATTTGATTACAGTAATTATCTCCTATAAGCTTTAGTTATCTTGATTCTGTAATTTTCCCATACAAGCTTTCATTATATGATTACAGTTATTATCCGATACAAGCTTTCATCATATAATTACAGTAATTATCCCATTCAATCTTTCATTATATGATTACAGTAATTATCTCATACAGGCTTTCATTATTTGATTACAGTAATTATCCCCTATAAGCTTTTTTTTGAGTACAGTATTTATTCACAAAAAGCTTTAAATATTTGCATACAGTAATTATCCCCAAAATCTTTCAGGATATGTAAAATGTAATTATCCCTTCCAAGCTTGCATTATCTGCACAGTGTAATTATCCCCTCCAGGATTTAATTATTATAATTAATAATTACCGATGATGAATGATTATATTGAATAATTGCAGTATACTGTAATTATCAAATATAACCTTTCATTATCAGTACAGTGTAATTATCCACTATAAGATTTAATTATCTGTACAGTGTAATTATCCACTACCAGCTTTGTACTAAATTTGGGTGGACAAGTAGCAAATGAACAGACACTGTAGTTCTAATGTTTGGTAAAAAGAGAAAAAAAAAAATGGTTTAACTCTGAAGAATTATCTGAAATGTTTTCTAACCTGCATTCGATGAACCACTGCCTAATTTGGTCCATCATGGTTTCCTTCATATCAGGTCCCTCAGTTTCACGGAGTTTATCCTTGATGGTGACAAGCGCCTGTTGAAATTCATTCTCATACATTTTCTGGGTGACGCGTCTTTCCTGCTCTGTTTTTACGGACAATGCTTGTGGTGTGTTCTTCAAGTTTGGAGGATGGGGTGGGGGAGCCTGATATAAAAGGTCAAAAAAATTACAAACTGAGAGAAAAGCCATTTGATCATTCTTAAATTTAATTTCTTTATTCATCTGCCCGTCATTCATAAAAATCAAACTGTAATATGATTTTAGAATTGAAATATTGAACTCATTTAGAATGTTAACTACACAGTATGGATTTGAAATACTGATTCTGTTATGTACGTATGTTACCTTATCATTTTTTAAAATAGTTTTATGATAAAATAGTTGAAACGTAAGATGCTAATAAAATATACAACTTTTGTGACACTCAATTCTAAACAATATACCATTCCAACGAAGATCATTTCATCCTCCCTTTCCTTCTTGGTTTTTCTACGCTGAAAGAAGCCCTTCCAAACCTGAAACAAAGTGATATTGAATGCCAATAAGGAGTCATAAAATTTACAAAATAAATGAATACTGCAAAATTTTGAGGTTTGGTAGAAATTACATTTTGTCCAGTACAATCCAATAGACAAGCTTTACTCATCTACTTCTTTTCTTCAACAATATTTATGAAAGAACAAATTTACTAAACATGAGTGCCTGAATTCTATTGTGCAAATTAAAAGTCTGCAATTTTACTGTTGGGCAAGTTAAATGTAAGCAAATTAATTATTAGGGATGATAAAAGTAGCAAATTGATTGGTAGGCAAGTTTAATGTATGCAAATTGATTGGTAGGCAAGTTTAAAATGTAAGCAAATTGATTGTTGTTGTGCAAAATAAATGTAGGAAAATTAAATGGTGGGAAAGTTAAATGTTGACGAATTGATTGGAGTGTGCAATGTGAATTGAGGTTAAATGTGCTCAATTGATAACACTAAGCAGGCCTCAAGTCTGGAAATTTTTCGGGTGTGAATCAGACAGTGCTCAAAGCTGCTGACAATACCTTAATTTCAAATTTGTAGTTTTTTAAAAACTTTTTTTGGAAAACGTGAACAGTCCCAGGAAAGTTAAAAGGTTTATCTTACTGATGTATAAAAATATGATTTCTAAAATATCATGTTCAAAGTTGGTGAATGGAATTTTTACACAAATAGTTTTATGATTTCCTGACCTTGAGCTCATTCAAACTTTCTGAGCAAAAGGTCAAGGACTTGGACATTAAGCTCAACTATTAGAAACCATAGTTGTACTCAAGACTCCGAGCTCAATTGTTAGAAACCATAGTTGTACTCAAGAACTTTGAAACTTTTCAGGAATATTATTAATGATCTGCAAATAATATAATTTCTGTGAAAGAAAAATATCCAGAGTCAAAAACATCATGCATATATTGTTAATACTTTAAGACATACCATAAAATCAGAAATATTTAGGGGGGGGGGTCAAAATTTTGTGGCCATGGAGTAAAAGAGAATTTTATGGGGATAAAATTTTGTGCTTCACAGCTTGACTTAATTACAAATTAAAACTGTTATTTATGATAGTGGATTTAATTTTGTGAATGTTCACTGGCCATGAAAATGTTATTTTGAAGTTTCAAGAAATTCTGTCTTTATCTCACACATTATATGTGCTTGAAACCAGGATGATCATGTTGAAACATTCCAAACTGCAAATTCCAGTTCATTAAAACCTAAATAGTCATTAACTTTAATTTTAATTAAAAAGGTCACAGAACTTTAACATTTTTATTAATTTTGCTCCATTTACAAGGGTGCCAAACTTCCTTTAAACAGGTGCACAATATGTACTGATACAAAAGTATGCATTTAGCTTTAACACGAATTGCTTGCTTTAAGCAATTTGAAAATACTAAGTCAAACCATGTTTAACTGAAAATTCTGAATATCAAATTATTTAAATTTAGGATCATGTTAAGAAAATCAACTGTTCGGTAATCTGTGGAACTGACATTGTTCATAATATCTTTAAATCAACTACTGAAAGGTATGCACAAATTAATTTTTCTTAAAGACATACAGTTTGAAGAGTATGCATTTTATAGAAGGTGTAACAAATTAAAAGAACAAATAGCTGTCACCATCAGATGCATTAAACCCAAAAACAATTCACACAGAAAATTCAGGCAAACACTACCTAAATATAAAGAGGACAACCACCTGTGTTTGTATGTGACTGGCTTACACATCATGATTACTAAGGTTCCACTCCCTAGTTGTGTGTTCTGCATGGGGTATGAATCTCCACATATGAAGCAGACTGCAACATTGTCATAAGGTGTTATATATTTAAATTAGTATCCAAGAATGCTAATGATGGCATGAAATGGATTTATTTGATCTGTGCCAGACGATGTGGGTATCTACGTGTGATTATCAGCCAGTTTGAATGAAAACTATATCTTAGTATGAATGGACTGTTCGAAAAATCAATAATGTGTAGCACATTATTTAGCTGAAATTTAAAAAAAAAAAATCATCACAATTGGATTTTTTTTTAAAGTTTTGACCACAAGAAAGGCAAAAGAAGGAACTTTAACATCCACAGGAGTACAGATTTAAAACAATTCACAGACATAACGAACAGGGACATGGCAACAGGGCATATTATGGCTGTATCTGAAGCAAATTCATTGCTTCACTTGCTGGATTTAAAAGGCAGAATTATTTGATGTAAAATGTAATAAAGCCATCAGTGTGATTGATAGAGATTTCAATTTTGTTTTTAAAAAATCCCCAAAAGACCCCACAAAAAATCTCACACCACTGTTTAGCACTTTTTAATGCAAAGATTGTACGTTATGTATACAGTACACATATGGGGAAATGAACTATTTGTGAAAACTGATGATAAAAGATATAAAGCTTGCTTCCCTTCTCATTATGTTGAGATTTACAATAAAAAACAGCCATGTTTTATCCCTCAAAGTGATGATTTAAATATGCCATACACCAGAATTGATAGGATAAATTGAGGCTGTCCACATCAATGAACTGAATATTAGCACATAAGGATTTAATATTTCTATAATAAGAAATGTTAAACATTGCCTGATTTTCAATCCAGGATATAGTTGTCACTGAATGGAATTTGACTACTTAAAATTTGTACAACTATCTTCAGTTTGACACCACCTCCATGATAATTTTCTTATCACCAATATACAATAAAAAAATATTTGTCTCGCCATTTTCTGAAGCTGGCAAAAGTAAGATCATTCAAGTAATAGAGCAGCACAAAAAAAACAAATAAATTATTTATTCCCTTTGAAATATGTAATGTAACAAATAAAATAATGATAAAATCATAAATGCTAGTATATCAGAATTCTCCCTTTCAAAATGAAGGAAAGAAATAAGAAAATCAAAACAGGCAAAAAAGATAAAGACACGTGCTTCACTTCCCTCAAACATTTTTCTTACTGTAACATGGAAATACAGAAATAGAATGTTATTTATACATACCACCAAAGTGATGTCATTAAAAACTGAAATAATATTTCAGATGTACATCTTTATGTAAATACATAAGGATAAAAAAGCAAATAAGCAGAAGCAGTGGATTTATAAATGCTGGATTTTATAAAATTTCTGTTGTCATTGATAAGAAAAATCTTCTAATCACATCACATACTGTTTAGATCTGTTACAATTTCCAGACAATATACAAACAGATCCCAATGAAGCATGAAGTCATTATGTTTTGCACAGATTTTTCTCATGTTTAATATCATTTATTAGATTTTAAATTTGCACAAATAAAAACCAGCCTATTGCCATGGTAACACTATGGCTTTGCACATGTGGTTCTAGTTTTCATCCCAGTTCTGACAGTCGTTGGACATCTATGGTAAATGGTAGTTTAGGCTCATCTGCTATCAAAATGAACATCCAATTTAAATTATGGTATTTGTCTATAATTTCACTATCATTGGTATCTAAAGCAAACAGAGTTAATGCACCAATGATGTTCATAAAGAAGCAACCATAACAATTATCATAGCAATTTTTTGTCTGAGAAGCTCTGATTTCTTTTAGTACTTCAACTGATTAATGCAAACAACCACCACATAAAACCCCAAAATATTCTCTATACTCGTGAAGTAAGCTGTTGCTGTTGTCATATGATCAAATAAAACTTAATTTTTTTCAATCAAGCCCAATAAAGATTTAACCAAACAAATAATGCTTATACATTACCTTCTGAATTCTGGTGGCTGCCACATCTGGGTCAAGTGTGGGGGCTCCACGGGTCTGTGCCATTCTTTCTCGTTCCTCTTGCTGTCGAATTTCTCTCATGAACTTTGCACGAAGACGACCCTGACGAGCTCTCTCATTGATCTGCACAAGCCTGATTGCCTCATCAAAGGTCATTGGGATTTCATCTTTCTTCTACATTAAAACAACAAATAAATATGACTTTTATTAGATCATAGGAATAATTAGCAAAAACACAAGCTTTTCACATTATTTTATAACAATGCAGTTAATCTCTTTTCAAGGTGTAAAGACTTTATGAACTGTAATTTTTTCATGTGTATTTAATTTGACAATTTTTCCAATTATTTTAATTTAGGCTCATTTGTAAGTAAATAATTTTCAAACATTTTATACAAAATCCTATGTATGAAACATTAAATTACAACAAATGCAACTACTTTGCCAGTCCATGCTAGAGGGAATTTCAGGTGAAATAGTCACTTTAACCAAATACGCCAAGAATGTGAAGTTGATTTTATCTTTTTTGAGTTAATGTTTTCAACCCCTTCTCATTGCCACTGAATACTTTTGTATTCTGAGTACAATATTAACTGTTAAATCTTTTTTTTGTGTAAAGACCAATGTAAAACAGTTAAAACATTTCATGCTTGTTTAATGTCTGTGACAATATAATTATTATTTTTACCTTAAATGATCTTTACATATACAAGATTCTCACCAAAATTTCAACCATAGAGATTTAAGCTATTATCAAAATTTCATGCATTTGTTGCCTAATTATGAATAAATTATAACTCAGTGTAGGCTTATCAAGTGTAGTAAAGCAAACACAAGTTCATTCCATGTTTTATATTGTACAAGTAAGAAAACAGACTTATACTTCCATATCACAAGTTAGCATTGGTAACCTATTTTTGTATCTGTCATGAAAATGAACACATATAACAGTTTTGTTGGTTTGAATTTTTGTTTACATTTCTATAAAGAGTATGATAAATAGTATTTCTGTTGATTCTAAGCTATTTTGACCAAAGATTTATTCAGGTGTTTTAAGGAACTGATTTTAACTTTTTAAATAAACTTCTTCCTATTTTCCAACAAACACATTCTTCCAGTTTACTTAAAAATATTATTCCACTAAATAACTAAAAGAGTATAAAATTGCAAGTTAAATTATATTTAGAAAATGAATGAATTTAAACTTCAGTAAGGAGCATGATTGGTATCAAAGAAGAGTGAATACATACATTTCTGCAATTCATTATGGAGAACTGCCTGCTAGGGACTGTGGGACAAAACTGGTGCCATATTAAACTAGTTTTCCCCTTATATGAATGAAAAAACTTTCTTGCAAATGAGAACCAATCAAGCCAATAATACTCATAGCACCTAAACATCAGTTGCTTAGGCTATCATCTGCTACAAATTGCAATGAAATTCATTTACCTGCTCAAAACAACAGAGCTTTCATGTCACCAAGACCTATTGTTATAATTTTTAATCTGATGAAGTATTTATTTCAGAAAACTGGACTGGTATATCTATTGGACTCTTTGGATTGGACTTTAAGATATTGCAATCCGCTCTCTTACCGTTTCTTTGTCTTGTGGACCCAACTTTGACAGAATTTGTCCTAGCAATTTTTCCCTCTCCTTGAGAGCCTCCAGCCTTTCATTGGTAAAGTATTTTGGGATTGGAATCTCAACATCATTCTAAAAGAGACGACTTTTAGATTTTGATATCAGTAGTAAAATATGAAAATATGAAAATGATTTTACAGTACATTATACCTATAATTAACATGCATTGATGCAAAACAGAAATGCAAATTGGAGTTCTGTAAAAACAACTAATATACTTTTTTCTATTCTCAATTGCATGGTTACAAATACAATTAAACTATATACACGACTTTCTTGGATATGAATTTACTTTAGATCTGTAGACTTATAAATATTTATTAGACAATATGTTTTGGAGTCAATAATAATGTTTACTGCAAAATAATTTGACTTTATACAAAAACTCATAAGAGACATGAGGCAAAAACCCCAAAAAATGTTGTCAAATTCACTTACAGGAGTGAGTTTTAAGTCTGACAGAACATCGTCAAAGTAATGGTACTCAGAAAACTCAAGGTTGACCATCTCATGCTTCAACTCAAGAGTCCTTCCTATCACACCATCAAGAACATGACGTAGGACCCTTCGTTTCTGTGGATGTACAATCTGGTCATAACACTGTTCCAGTCTGCGGAAAATCTGAATGTACTTGATGTACATTGTGGCCAGAAGCTGGAATGCTGCCAATCGATCCTGGAAAAATTAACAATTACTGTCTGAAATGGTGTGGTTTTATAAATCCATATTTTATTGCAAGATATCAAATTCATGAAGTCCAGCATGTCAAATTACATATCTTTGCATATGTTATATTTCCTTCAATATTCAAAATAATGCATAAGATCATTCTGAGGTGTAAGAACATGGATCACTAAGACTATTTATACCTAATTCAAAGTTGTTTGAAAACCAGATGGACAAATTCCATGTTTGTAAATTTCCACCAATACTAAAAATCTTTTAATATTTTTTCAGAATTTTAAAAATTAATCCTGAATTTTAGGCACCAAGAACTGCTTTGATTTTAAAAGCAAGGTTTAACATTTCACTGCCCCACTGAATACAATAAATGAACAATGCTAATTTTAATCCACCAGTTTCATTATGTATCCAAACAAGAAGTCTGACATAAAAACTGTATGAGAAATAAGTGTCTTAACAATAAAAAGGCACTTCTTTTCTAATCATTCAGTGGAATTTGGCATAAACATATAAACACACATGACTGCTCTTGTGGCCTAGTGGTTAGAGCATCTACCTTTGATGTGGGAGGTTGTGGGTTAGAACCTGGGCAAGTCATACCAAAGACTTATAAAAATATTACTAACAACAGTCTTGCTTGGCGCTCAGCATTAAGATATTAGTGCTTGGAATGGTTGGCCTGGTGTCAGGATAATATGACTAGGTGGGAC
>QKMX01051650.1:0-11626 GCA_003401595.1 Venustaconcha ellipsiformis
ATCCACAAAGAAATGTAAAGGAAAGTAATCCTAAAGGTTACCTGTAATATAATGTAATCATTTACACTGTAGAAATGTGAGTAATGGTAATTGTCAGGGACGTACTAAGGGTAAATGGTGTCCGGTTCTACGATTATGGCCCAAAGTGGTTTTGGCTCCTCAAGACATATGGCGCCCGTGCTTTAGGAGCCCCAAGACCAATGGCGCTCGGGGTAACGTGTATGTGTTCCAGGGTACTTGTTTTCCTTCAGAATTTTCACGGTCAGCGCGTTTTCAGTGTTTTACTTTTAAATGGCATCATATAACCAGGACGGGCCTATTACACCCGACAATAATGCATACATGGAGCCACAAAAATAGCTGATACATAATTGTACTAGTAAGTATTGCTGGTTGCATACCAGGTCAGACCAGAATGGGTCACCTTGAGAAACGCACTTAGTTCCCATTTCCTCGGCATGATATATCCAATAATGTTGTTAAAAGGAATGTTAAAACCTACTAAAAACGAAACAGACACATACCTTGTCAAAAGTAATGTTTACAGTTTTTTTTATATCGTATCATACATATATATGGCTCTGGTTCACGGAAAGCACTAAAGAACATTAGCACAAGTTACACTCAGATTTTGCCATATTCAGTCCATCACAAGGTAACTTTTAAGATACAAAAGTGCCATATATATGTAATTACTTTGTTTTAATTCATTTTTTATAGATAAGGCAAGAAGTGGGAAGCAATACAATAATAAACGTTTAATATTCTGATTGTATAGTTATGTATGATTAGTATTGACGTTTAAGGCATGACTGGTACCGTATATACTTATAGTGAGGGCGAGGCAAGGAAAATGGGGAGGTTTGATATAAATCAAAGTCAAATCTGTTGTTTTAAGAATTAACACAAGAGATCTTATAGAACTAGATCATTATTCATGGATAAATATCAATATAATTCAGTTAATTGTTTACTAAATCTATTTTTTAATCATACTAATTAAAGACAGGCACATGGTACAACAACAACAACAAATTAACAAAGACCAAAAACACAACATATTTGTCCATTTTGATATCTTCTCAATAGTTTAATTCCTGTATCTTGCACTCTGTCGCAGCGAATAGTAATAATAACTGTTGTTGAAACTATTGCATCTATTGTAATTATTTTTTGGTTCTACTTCTTTTGTTTTTCTTCACCTCCTTTTTCTTGTTATTATTGATGACGTAACTGTTGCAGTGGCATTCTCAACGAAACTTTTTAGCCTACGCATATTATTTAATGTGCAAAATTCACGCAGAGAACTATATTTAAAGAATGCAATTCAAAGCTCTCTAGTATTCCACGAGAAAACTGCAAACATTTCGAGACACTAACCAAACCACCCTAATCCTCCCGGAGATTTCACGAATCTACTGGATACAGCTCGAGATACCAACTTTAAATAAAAAATACATTGTAATAATGTAGTCGGATGAAATTTAGTCTATCTGGCCATGTATTTCTGCACAAACTGTCAAACTGGAAATGAAATATCAGTAATCTTACTTAACACCCGGATGTGGAATGGTTATATCCTAGAGGTTAATTGCACCGATGGCGGTCTGTACGGAGATTTCCTCGTTTCTCATGAAGAAGCATAAACCTGACTAAACAATCACTGCGAAGACAAATTAATTTTTCCCGCCACTATGACGCAGCGTGATCATTCACTTAGTCATTTATTCATCGATAAAACGAGCACTTTCATTGAAGAGTACGAGTTGTTTATATTATATTGTTGATAAGTTACTTTTACTCGTGAAAAACGAGGAAATTTCAACACAAGTTGCTACAGGTAATAAAGGAGCGTAGCCGATAATCGCCCGTGTTTTGCGATATTGGGCGGTTAAGCGATTATCCACTTCTTGTTACAAAAGTTCCAGCAAAGGAAAAGCTAATGAAACAAACTTCCATAAGCATCCGGGTATCATCCACCGCGTTATTGTTTTGTTTTCAAGCATGAAGTTGAGTCGATGGTTTTGTGCTTGTCAATCGCATGAGTACACGTGGACCTGTGTTTACATCCGAAGCATATTTTATTCGAGGGAACAACCGACGGTTGATTCTTTATTGATCTTTCTCGTTGGGAAATATAGTTTCCATAATTGTAGATATAGCCTTTATTTTCTTTATCTTGTTTAATTGCTTTTGTCAGGTAGTTTTATTCTTAACACTATATATATATAGTGTTAAGATACATAACACTATATATATATAGTGTTAAGATACGTGTTCGTGACCTTACTATTGATCCTTCTACCATATGTTTTTATGTTTGCTTGCTTTTGATTGGACGCCTTATTTTCTGTCTCTTCAGCTGATTGTATGTCATTAACTTCCATGTTTAGTTATTTTGTATTTTTTAGATTACGTCTCAACTAAACACGATATTTTGTTTCCTCTTAGGTTATATAAAGAGCAAGGAAGAAAACTTTATTGGTGATTGTTTCGACAATTTCGGAATGTTTAACTTCCTTACCATCAAATAACTATCAACACAAGTAGGTTTCACGTGTTGAATGTTAATATACATAGCATTGCCAGTGGTTATATACTCGGGATCCTTCAGAAAAGAGTCGTTGAAATTTCAGAATTGTATCTCTTTAAGAAATTTATCAGTTTTAAGTTGACTGTCATTGCAACATGGTCAGATCTATACTTTGACTCTATATTCAGAGGCTGTACTTAATGTAACAAATGTTACATCTCATGACAAATCTACCGTATAGTCGCCTATAAGATGAATCCAACTGTAAACTGCATAGACCCAGATATGCCAGAGCAGTTTGTGCAGTCTGTTTGAAGCAATCAGTATCACAAACATCATACACCCTAATCTGCATGCGCATTATGCTACGGACGATCAGTATCTTTGTTTTTTTTTTATTGTAGCTTGACTCGACTTATAAGAGAGTATATACGGTAATTCGGCTCTTCTAATATGATTCATATTTATATCAGGTATTTCGACTCTTTTTCATATTCAGATATACTCAAATATATAATACCTTAAATTCATTATGCCAATAAATCACATTTCCATTGACTTGGGATCACTTATGTTAGAGTAGTTTACTTGTATCTATTTCGATTTCCATCAGCTAGATTACATTGTTGAGCCAATATAACATATGCTTTGTCATATTATCAGATACCTTATTCTTTAGAAAAATCTGGAATATACTGTTACGGAATAGAAATATTATTTTAGTTTAGTGTTTTGCTAAAAACTTAAATGCTAATTACCGACTGACCTTACTTATCTCAAATTACTCAGTACTCAGTATTTTTCAAGAAACCAGAAAATTCCTCTTCAGTACAATGCATAGCTACTAGAAAGGCATCCAAAATATATTGGTAACAAATAAAGTTTATAAATTTTGTGTCAAATGTCTGTATTGGAAGAAGTATAAAAGACGTGTATATTAGTTTTGTTTGGTTGGAGAGTTTTTTTTAAAGTTTAATTTTTATTTTATAAATGACATTTCTCACCCAGACCTGTATTCCGTTGAGATACAGCACCTTCCGAATTTCCTGATGGCTAATTCTGTAAACAGACATTCAAATTTATGAGTTACAAGCTCAAAAGATAATAAATCTTACGTTTGGATTGATTTCGTTGATGGAAAACAGTCACAATTCTGCTTCATACAGTATTTCGCTCGAGTCCCAATCGTACCTTTCAAAATGTATTTCTTGTAGCAGATGAGGACTGAATATTTTGGTCACAATAGTCAAATGACTTTAGCAGGTGAGGATAAAATAATGTGATCAGAACGGCCTCCTGGCTTTAACAGGTGAAGATTGAAAACTTTTGTAAGATCAGTCTTTTGGTAGCAATAAAATGCATCATTTGCGACAAGAGGTTAGTTCTTAGATCAGATTAGCTAAATGCACTAGGTTGTGTGATAAACATTGACTATATGCCAAAGGAAACAGGTTTATGATGGAAGTGAATGTAAACAAGATAAGAGGTTGATGACGATAAATAAACATATCTCCAGTGAGATGCGAAATTGCCAACTTCTTGTTTTGCATTGTACTCCCTGATTACCATCAGTATTATCCATAACATCATCATCAATACATAATGATCTTTCAAAAACAATTGTAGTAGTCTATTAATGGGTATTTGGGCCGCGATTTTTTAATTGGGCAAAACTACTTTATACACCAAAGCTTTATTCCTGCTAAATACGCCCAAGAATCTATAACAAATTTGTACAGGCATGCACACGTTTACTGATTAGGGTTAACTACGAGTAATGCACGGGATGGGTTAATTTTCCAAGTTAACCACTCCATATCACATTGTTTTAATATTTTGCACACATCAATAAATCTGCGGCAGTGCGATGACGGTCACACGTCATACAAATATAGGTTTCAAAGGGTTCAATATTTTAAAGTCTGAAACTCCTAAAATCTCTCTTCGAGTAAAGGATTTAAGACCACGGCGAGATTTCCAGACCCCATGACTTTATCCGTGTGGTTACTGATCAGTGATATTATTTAGTCGATTTCGTGCCTGCAAATAACGTCCCTGTTTCTGTTCTGTCTCGAGTTCGTAAACGCCCTGTTGAGTATCTGAGCGAGGAGTCGTCGAACGCTTTCCATTTCGGTCTTGAACTCCCGTATGGTAATGGTTTTATCTTCGATAGCACCGAGCAAAGCTTGGCAGTTCTACTCAGATTGTAGTTTTCGCCGCAAGATTTTCCGCATATACGTATCGTATTTGTTTGTGCTGCCGTAATGAAATAGTATTTCTTTAGACCCGCTATCCATCCCGGTTAGTATTCATACAAATCAGCTGAAAATCCAATCTACTTGCATGATATAGTTGTACAGGCACAATCCCAGCAACATCCAAGTCAGCGATTGTTAAACCTGTGAATCTACAAATCGTATTCGCGATATCACACTCGCGTTGCATTTTGCAAGTTTAACGGTTTTCTTGACTATTTCATCATCTCGAAGCTGTTGTTACGCTTCGACGATTTCTTTGCTCGGATGCTTTTAGGGTCCATGACAGTTCATCTATTAATATTGGCATCCTGGAGTATAATTGTCATGTAATATGTATGTCTCCGGAAACTGTTCGCTCCGGGGATAGCTGACATGTGCACCAAAAACTTCATTCATTACGCACATGCGCATTGTTTTCGCTCAAGAACTGTTACACCGACAAATGTTTCTTTGGTGAATATCAGTTATAGTCTACTTAATCCTATAATAGTTAATGTTGGCTCGGTCTAATTAACGGAGAATTTTATAGCAATGGATTTTTTCGGTAAATTCCACTTCATGATTGTAGAAATATTCCTCGGTTGTTTTCACATTTTATACTTCAATGTCCAGCAACCGGACGTTTTCGCGTGCAAATGTGATGTTTCCAAGCTGACCTCAATTGCTAGATCACGGTGGTTACAACAATCTATTTATATTTGATCGGCGCGTGAATCACACAAATATTCGTCGTAACGCTGCACAAAAGCACGATCGGTGATGGCGAGCTCACCCAGCTGATGCAGCACCAAGTATGTTAATTATTTAAGATCGCCATCACATGGCTGTTCAGAATCTATCACGTATATCTAATGATAAATCTTAACCACAAACTCCAGAGATGGCTAAGAACCCGTTAGGATAGACGTTGACTTCTTGAGCTGAATTTCATCTCAAGCGACTAAAAATATTGATGCTGCTTATGTGAAAGATTCGCAACAATTACCGTATTTGATGGGACACATTGGTGACGTACTCAGGCGCTAGTGATCATTTATTACGACAGTCATTGAATTCCACCCACCTGTAAATCCGGCTAAGATGAATAGATACGATCCAGACTGCTTCATCTTTAACATGTGAGATTTAGGCATATCCAAACAATTAATTTTATTAAAGAAAACAAGTAGACTAGGTGTCATAATGACTATTTGTTTCCTTTTCTGGTTAATATTCGGTTGAATGCTCTTAATGCATCTACTAAACGCATTGGCTAGAGTAGGACTAATACATAGATGGCTTTTTCACTCATGTATTATTTCGTTTCAGCATCAGCATCACCAATGGATTCTTGAAAGACATTAATTTGATTTCCGTTCATAATAAGGTTTCCACTCATTCCATCGCCGGCCTTTAAATCTTTCGATTCCGTATGCTCATTGATGTAATTTTTAATAGAAGCAACCGACACACCAGAGTATCTCATTCCTTCGTCTTCGATGATCTTGACTAGGTTTCCGGTGATGGATCTTAGTGGCTTCAAAAGTAATATCGTTGATACATAAGTTATACATTTTAAATTTTCCTTTTCGATTCCGAAACATTACCAGCTTGTTTAGCTGGATGCCAGCATAAGCTCGTTGGCTCAATTTGACCAAATTGGCTTTGGTTGCAAACTTGGTTGGATACAAATGGGCACCTTAGCTTGTCACTGCGTTTATGTTTGTAAATATCAACTCGAATCTCGTATACGTTTAAGTTCAGCTTCGAAAGGGATAACGGAAAATCTACAAGCGTGCTCATGGTCAGAAGTTCCTCAAGTGAACGCAAGATCGAGATGTCTACATATTAGGTCCTCTGTTTTCAAAGAAAGCACTGAAAAGAACAGAGGTCGAAAAATTCTTCTTCCAGAAATTTTGTTCCTTGACGTGAAGCTACAATGTAGATAATTAGCAACTTCAGATGACGATACAAGCCAATTTGAATCAAAATACAAAAGATATTGAGTGGTTACCGCATATGCGACCCAATTAGATCCATGTGATGTTGTCGAGTTTGGGTTAACGATGCCGGTTTGCACGTGCAAGGGATAATAGACACACGTTCATCGTGCTAGACGGCCCCTCGAAAATGTTTGATTCATTTTGTCATCGTAAGTAAATCGAAATTGGAGAACGGAAATACTGCGATAGTGAGCAGAACATCCGACGATCTCTTCCGCTCCGAGTTCGTCCTAGTAGCTGATCGCGTGGTGTCCCTACGAGCAAGTGATGATTCTACCAAGGCTAATCCAGTACTTAGTGTTCAGCGAGAACAAACGTTCTTTGATGAAACAATGTACGCCCATGCGATATTTCTTGACAGAATAAGATTTGCTGCGTTAATTCACTTCGTTATTGAAGATACTTAACGTCCATGTTCTTCCTGAGATCTTTCGCGACCACACCTCGAAGAACTCTTGGAGATCTGAGTTCCACCTACAAGACCCCTCTTTAGCCCGACTATGATCGAGTACCTTTTTAAGCACAGTCCCAAGATGTCCTCGACTTTGACTTTTCCCACGACTTTCTTGTTGGCGTTGCAGAACAGTAGATAGTCTTTTTCATATTACCTTGTGTTAAATTCGTCTGCAAATTTCCCCAAATCAGACCAGATGTTATCTACAGCATCATGATGTCTCAAGCTTGATCAAGTCGTAGTAGAATTCGTTCATGAGCATTTTTGTTCAATCCATTACGGATGTGCTACCCGTGCCCTCAATGAGTTTGCGACGTTTGTCTTCATCGCTGTCTTGGACAAGGTCCACGAGAATTAATTTTTGAAGATTCTCCATGGTTTTTCCGAACACGGTATTTCTCATCAGCTTGAGGAAGTCCTTTTCAAATCCGTTTGTTTCGCACAAATCCGTATCCATCTAAATGCGAAGGACAAACCACGTGTGCTAGTGAAACCGTAACATCCGATGGATTAGCGACACACGCAGAATAAACCGCAGATATAACTGAAGGTTTTTGTAAATTGACGACAGAGTTGATTTTTGAACGCAGACTCGGAACCACCTTGGTGCATTTGGTGAACTTGCCTACGTGAAAGCTTTACTTGTCGATAATCGACAAGCACTCTCGCGCGTGGCACTTACAGCGCTTACGGGTCAGCAAATAAACATTGTGGTCGCGGTGAAGCTTATCCAGGTATTCCAGATCGACTTCGAAGAATTATCTATGGTTTCTATTGATGTCGAACTCTTTGTAAAAGATCTATTGCCGGTGACAATCGTGTTGAAAGACCATAGCTTATACGTAATATGAGAGGTCCTGTTTTCAGATCGTCCAGTGTCCGCCCCTATCTGAGAAATTGTGCTGGTCTTCAAGTGAGTGTTTTATGAATCTCATGAAGTTGAACCATATCCTTCTTTCGTGACACCACCATGATGGCGCATATATATATACGCCATCGAATCCAAAAAACTAACGTGAACTGAACAAACCCGTATACGTCGGTTTGGCTATCATAAATCTATCCAAAGTACGTATTCCACTATGCATTCATCAAACACAATTACGGTGATAAGGCCATGCTACTCATGACCTATACCGACTCGCTCGCGTATGAAATTCACACTGACGACGTCTGCGCAGACCTTTATCAACAAAAATCCCTCTTTGATCTCAGCGATTAATCCACTCATGGACCATTTGGCGTGGTTTGATCTTGATCGTCAAGCAGTTCACACCGCCACAAGAACTATTCTATGTAAACGTTCCAGTCTCGTGTCCATCGACTCTCCACAGTACCCATCCACAAAACATTCGATGATAAATGATGTTCCACTGATGGTATTCACACACTCGCTCGTGGACAACGCCGTATCAAAACCAATACCTTCATCATAGACCACAGTAAACCAATGCTTCCCCTCTTATCTATTTAAAACCAGTGAAACGTAACCCAGAACCCCATTGATCTTCATTGATACCCACAAAATGTGGCTCGAACTCCCTTTGATCCATCAAAACTGAGCTAAATCACGTACATCACTTAGACAATTTCTTTGATAGCTCCAAAAAAGTGGTCCCATTCAGCCACAAAAACTAAGCTAAATCACGTTCATCACTTTGACAGTTTATTTGAAACTCCCACCCAAACAAAATTAACCAAAATCCCTTTGATACTCCTTGATCCATAAAAGTGGTTCAGAACACCTTTTACACTGGTTTGTTAGCTGAAGACTGAGCTGAATCGCGTTCATCACTTAGACAATTTTTGGATGCCCCAAAATGTGGCTTTGAACCTCTTTTTATTATACTAGTGCAATATTGTTGAAAATTATTAAGAAAAAGTCTATGGTCTAACACGAAACCTCGGTAAACGCCAGCATTTCATTTTCCTTTTGTTGATAATGAAGTTCGATAAAAACTACCTGGCAAGGGTTAATTAATTAGTTTTAAAACTATGAGAGAAGTATACCAGTAGCTCCATGTTTGTGAAGTTTATAAACAAACCTATTATTTATGGCCTATCACAATCTTTACTAGCATCAAGTCACGTTACTCGTTTATTCGTTTTTCTGATATAAAGCATGTTTCGTCATAGTGCCTAACCGTGAATTTTGTTATTGTGATACATTGTTTAGAAAGATTTAGAATAGTAGATGCAACAATTTCGCAAGCCGCCTTATCGATAGTACGCCTAATTGATAGTAGTACCTCATTACGCTTGTCATAAATTTCACCATTTATCCTCATTCTTCCTAACTAAAGTTTGGAAGGAAGGAAAAGATTTGTTGAAAAAAATCCTATCTGACATAAACCGTTACTTTAAATAATCAAGATATTGTGTTTAAACGATGCTCAAATGTTCATTTTAGTATTAATAAGTGCCGCCCTTAATTGTGTCGACGAAGTCGCTCGTAATTCTGATCTTTCTCTGCTGTGCTCCACAAGTAGTGATGTGATACATTCGACAATTCCGTTATTGGCTGGTCTAATAGCAACAACAGTCGGCTATAGCGCACACGTTGTATCCAGAGCACATAAAGTTGATAAGAAAAAGCATGAATTAGATATATATAATACTTGAATGAATATGGAGGAGCAGATGGGGAGCTGAAATATACCCTAAAGCGCGAACCTGAGCTGAAGATAATCCGATATAGCGTGGTGTAATCTTTTTGTGCTTAAAACGGTGACGTCATTATATTTATGTTGCCGCTTTAGACTGAAATCGGTTCACTCACGGATGTCACCCGATCAATATCGAAATAGGCCTAATTCTTCCACCGGTGAAAATGGCCGGGCTTCTCAAGTTAGAGGGCGAAATTACATGGCCCATAAAGCGACGAAACGTTGATATTATGTGGTTTTAATGGAACCAAGCAATGTTTAGAACCAATATCGTTCAAAATTCAGTATTATTCAAGATGCTCTGGAATATACAACTTTCTGCAGGCAATGGCGCATTGGAGTTTTACGCATTTGAGCCTAATTTATTGTTTTAACGAGATCAAGTAAACGTGCTTCATTGTAAATAAAAAAACATCTCTTTCTAAAGTACAACCGACCTTAGCATGTGTATCAATAACTAAAGGTGGCTTAATAATCACGCACGAGTTAAAATTACATACGTGCAGTCCCTGTGAATCACAGGATCCAGGTGCAAGCTTATGTATTATTCGACTCAGTTCCTTAATTATGATACTGTCTGTACTCGGTTGTAAGACGAATACATCTGCGAACTCCATAGACCGAGATCAGCCGTTGCATAGTGAATTGGCATATCTGGGTCAATGAAATATTTTAGAAATAATTATTAGAGCAAATAACATAGACCCTGATCTGCGGAACATTTTGCTACGTAAGGTCATGATCTTTGTTGCAGTTGTCTCTATTTATAAGCGAGTAAAACGATCTCGGTGGTTTTCCTTGTTTTGGTGTTATTTTGTGGTTATCATCGTTTTGTTAGAGTTATTACATCCACCACAACAGGTGGTATCTAATTTAGGAAATCTATATTCCAATCACGAAAAGAATAACATATGGTGCTTTATCTAATGTTACATAAGTTTGCATTCAAGCTTAAACCTAAACAGTATGGGGCAGTATATAGTGTAAACGTAATTTCATGGGTTTTTTAATTAAAAAAGACCTTAAGCACCCCTGCCGTCATTTGGTAATTAGACTGATACAGCTCACAATATCCGTCGATTTGTTTACTCTCTGCATTCACGATTTAGATTTAGACTTCCCGTGAAACAATTCATACTGTCGGCTATGTAGAGACTTTCGCCAAATTTATTTCTGATCAATTTCGCCAGGGCCTCAATGGAGGCAACGATTAACCAAGTTTGTACTCAAAAAGACTTCCTCGGGTCCATGGAGAAATGTTTCGAACAGTCTTTACTTTTCACGTTCTCAGCAATTCGTGTCACCAAAGATGCATGAAAAACAAGCCATATTTAAATACGCCCAACTTGAGAATGGGTGTTTTACTTCATCTGTGCACGATGTAATGTCGACTTTTGACACACCCTTGGGGAAAAAAATTGCTCAGATGTTCAATAGTTGACCTATCTTCCTCCAGATAAAAGGACACAAGCTTGTCGACGAAGTAACCCAATATTGAATTTAAAGTAACTTCTTCCGTCGTTTTTCCCTATTCTTGGGCATATTTTGTATTCATCTGATTAAAATTAGATCTCCACTCTTACCTATGACACAGCAGTACCGGATTTACCATTGTGCTTAGGTGTNNTTAAGCACAGGGCCCCTGTTGGCCAAGGGGCTTATCTTCTTCGCCAAAAAAAACCCCAAAACATTGTGATGAATTTTTCAAAAGTCTGTGGCTATTTTAACTACTC